>JAATLQ010037691.1:0-61515 GCA_013421005.1 Heliconius erato x Heliconius himera | reverse complement strand
ATAGGCGAAATTAAGAGACTGCTTCTTCAATCAACGCTGTGTGTTTCTTCATACACATAATAACTGTTTTGTTGTAATGCAAAACAGCTATATTAAATTATTTTCATATTAAATCTGGCATCGATGATCTATTATTTTCAACTTTGTAATTTCAAGGCAATGATTTTACAAAATATACCAAACTATAAGTTAAAGTTTTGAAATTAAAAAATAACGTAGCTGGAATCGATCTTGGACTATATTCAAGGGATGCTAGTTCGAATTTGGCTACGTTCAAATTTTTATACGTTTTATAAAATCTATATCTACCTGTATGGAATAATATTTTAAAAAATGGTAGGGAAATCATTTTATTTAAGATCAACTCTACATACCCCACTATGACATTTACTAGTTTAATAAAGCCCTATTTAAAGGTAATAAATATAAGTTGTTGATATAATTATCGATACAACTCGCCCTCACCGAGCAGCGCCTGGAATAATGACACAGCGCTAACTTGAACTCTTAACAAGTTTTGGCAATTAACGAAGTTTCTTAATCTTTGTAATTGGAAAATTTATTTAAGCAGAATAATAGCTTTTTGGTTGAAAAATTTTACTTGGAAAATGAAGAAGATAGTCACGAGATTGGTTAAGTTTAAATGCCTAATATATTCTTTGGTTAGTTATGAGCTCCGGTACCGATTTCTCTAACATTGTTCAGAGATAGAATAAATAAATATATATGATAAATTAATTTATACTTTTAGTATATAATATCATATAATTATAAATATATAGAGGTAATAGATTTTTATATAATACATTTGTTCATATATTTTATAGTAAGAAAGATTCTCGTCGAATGTTGATCTCGAATGAAGTGGTAAAGAAAAAGTTGATTGCGATAATACTCTCGTCTTACATTCCATACTTGAAGCACTCTAGTTACTTTAATACACTTAACAACGATTTCAACGGGATTAGTTAGTGGTTGAATTTAAGACTGAATTGAGTTGCAAATAACAACCTTGGTTTGATACGTTTTGCATAATTGCAGCGCTTAGTAAACGCGAGGCATATCAGATCTGGGCCTCAGCCCATCAATGCCTCAGCATTGATTACTAAGAGTCTGAAGGTGAAAGCCTCAAAGAGTAAGTATAACCGAGCCTTTAAGTACTTTAAGAGGCAAATTGCCAGAGCAAGTTCCTAGCATATCGCCAAAACCGGTGCGAAGCTTGAGAGCTACCCGTCCAGAACTCATGAATTTTGGGTTTTCTCAAAGGCTGGACATGGCAACTTTAGCGAGCCTTCGCTTTCGCCATCACGCACAGGAAATGACATCATTGTCCACGGCTAAACAGAAAGCCGCTCCCCTGGGCGCTCTCTTTGTCTCTACTATGGATGACGGAGGAACAACGCCGTCGATCATCCCGTGGTGCCAGAGTTCAATGTAAGTTAAGTTCAGCCAAAAAGCTTTTAGGTGAGCTATGTCTTCTTTGGACATCCACAAGTCGAGTGAGCCAGATGGCATCTCTCCTTTAGTGCTCTGTTCATGTGCTGCTGAGCTGACGCACAGGAACTACTACTCGTTACTAACGCGCTTGTTTAGGTACTTTTATTCAGTCGGCGTAGTCCCAAACTTGTGGAAAAGCGCTCTTGGCTGATCCCGAAGAAAGGCAATGCTTCCGATCCATCTAACTACAGGCCCATTACTATCAAATAATAATAAATAATTTTCTTCATAAAAAATGTATGAAGCAAATTATTGTATCTCTCCACTTAGGAGGGTAGACAGATGAGGCATTATGTCAATATTTCGTCTCTCATTGCGTTTTGGGTAGCGGAACTTAACTCGACGTTTCGTCTATGAGAGCGGGAAAATGAGAATAAATTAATATTTTTTAAGGTATTTATTTCTTATTCTATAATTTATTTCATAATTTTGAATTGTAATTTACATTAACTATTAGAAAAACATTCATATTAGAAATTCTTGAGGTTTCTGCATCGTAGAGCAATGAAACAACAAGACTATGAGCGTGATAGTTGTCGATCCCCATTCGGAGATATGTATTAATTTCCTTTCCTCTCTTAGTTTTTATAAAACGCAGTTCTAAGATCTGCAACTAAGTACGTCATTTGGGTGGAAAGTAAAGAAAAAAAGCTGTCAAGCAAAAAAAAATAATAAACATATTTCAACTGAGAATGCTTCTTAGCACCAAATATAGACCTACATTTATACAAACTACATTTTAGATAAACTAAATAAGCTTGATAAACGTTCTTCTATTCCTTAAATAAAATGTAAGAGAACATCCATAAATCATAAGACACGAGCGCTCCGATAACTTCTTATATTTGTCACTTACAATAATATGATAAATACGTTTAGAAAATATTTTCACGCTGACAACAAGTGTTTGAGTTGATATATTCAATTTGGATTTGAACTTCGGATATGTTTTCATAAGCTTGGATGTTTTGATATAATTTTAGTGAATTTGGCTTGCTCGAAACTGTCCATCAAATATACTCTTTTCTACCAGATCAATAAGATAAAACAATATATATTTTTAGCTTCATGCTATATGCCGATCATGGGATAGGCAGAGGGAACCCAGTACTAGGAAATCGGTTCCTTATAATCTGCCCAATTTTCGAGGTATCCCGTCTTGAGTGGCGCAACTGAGCTCCGCGCTTTGTCCTGTTATCAGAGCAATGAAATGCTATTTGCATTGGTAGGTGTCACAAACTTCGCGTTCACAAACAGACGCTGTAGCCTCACGACAGCCTTTTTTTACTTTACTGGAATATAGTATACTTATTAAAATACATATATTTAAAACTACCCATCAAATAGATTGTTTTCTAACATATCCCCAATACTAAACTATAATACACTAACAGTAAATTACTCCATTTGGCAGCGAGCTTGACTTAGTGATACTCAAACATGTCACTGGTCGACTGACATATTGAATGATGTGGGTATCGGTACTGGCGTTTGATATTGACATATTTCCTTTTAATTATAAATTTACATATATATGAATGAGATATCAGAAATTAGAAAGAAAAATAATTTTGTATATACGTATTTTAAAATTGATTGCTGTATCTCAACTTATCACTAACTGACTGATATTCGCACACTACTTTGCTATCTGAGTTACTTATAAATCCACCATTTACTAATGTACAATATAATTTTAACCTAAAAAATCTTATTTTAAATGTACGTATGTATATAAAATTTGGTATGTTATGGGCGAGGACGACTTTTTACTACTACATAGTTATTCAGGAGTAGAGGCCAGTCGTGGCGCAGGGGCACAAAGTGTCAATGTAAAATCTACTGGTTTTGGGTTCGATCCCCACTCGAGGAAAGGTGATATTTATTTACATTTATATTTTCATTTCCTCGCTCTGGTTTCGCACTTAACACACAATGTCTCCAGAACTCGGCAGAAAGTAGGGAACGGAGTGTCTTAACACTAGGTTCCCTCTGCCTACCCTGCTGTGTGCGGGATACAGCGTGACTGCTTAGCTAAGCTAAGCTAAGATAGTTATCTAGTAGTAAAAAATTGTCCTCGCCCGCAACTTTTTTGCTTGGATTTTAAAAAGAAGAACTAAACTAGAAAGAATAATTCCCCGTTTCCGTAGCATAGGTGTTTCGTAATATCCTCTCTTTGTCTTCCTAGACTCCGTAACCTACTTACATACCAAATTTTAACTTTCTATATCCACTAACGCCCAATATTAATAACCTATCTCCAACGTCAATCTTAGATTGTTTCATATATTCATCCAATCTAGAGATTGGATAAATATATGGAACAATACTGGTTATTAATATTTAGCGTAAGTATCGTCTGTGGGTGGTTTATCAGTATCTCAGTAGCAAAAGAAAAATAAATCGAATCAAGAGCAGAAATATAATACCTATAACTAATATTATTTTCCTCCCGTAACAGCAAAAACATTTGTCTATTAGGGTAAAGCACCCTAATAGACAAATAGACAAATGTTTATTCCCGCTAGATGGTACTGTGGAAATGATATAAAATGTTTCTACATATTTTACTGGCCTTTTACATATCTATTTCTAGGTGTTTAAATTAATTTATAGAAAGAGATAATGATAAATTTCTTTTTAATGTTTTATTTTACCAACTTTACAATGTATCCTGTATATAGCAGAGAAAGCAAAGGGAACTTCGTGTTAACACAATCCATTTCAATATAAGAAATGGAATGCAATACTGCACTTGGAATTGAACCCACAAGCGTTTACCATACTGTTAGTGGGATACAGAGTGAAGCTGAAAGAAAAACATCATAAGAATCGTTCAAACACGTTTCACTACCGCGATGTGGTATAAGTTGTAATTTTAATGGAAATTCCATTATCATTTCAGCTGCGCTCGGCGAATTGGATTTTATTGCAATATCAAAACTAATAATATTAAGCCGCACTAATCAACTAATCGATACACTCTCGTTACGATTCCACCAAAATACCGCACTAACGAACTATTAATGAATTTCAATTACACTAAAACAGTTCGTAAATCGCAGATGGACATTGATCAGGGATGGATTTAGGTTGAAAAATGATTTTTTTTTAGCTTCACTCTATATTTCGCATAATATATTAGGGTAGGCATAGGGAACTTTGTGTACGTTCTCCTAAAACAATTAATAATTTGACTTTGTATGTTGTGCGGCGAAACTCAACGCCACGCTTTATCTTATCACATAGGAAATGAAAATAATTCATTCCTTCAAGTGGGAATCGGATTTGCAATACTATTTACAGTCAAACGCTATGCCGATGTGCCATGACGACCTACATTTTTTATTGACATTTTTTATTGAAGAAAGAGAAAAGGACGAGCAAAATATAGTATTACATTGTTGTCCGTGTACTTTTACATCAAGATTATTTATCTTGAAATAGCGCGGAGATATCAAGCTGAAATTAATCCAACTACGGTAAACAAAATAGTAAACAGAATTAAATTTTCTTTTAAAAAAAATATAAGAAATTTGATCACCGCTATCGCTGCATTTTTTATGAATTTTGCCGTGTTGTCAAAACCTATAGGGTTATTTTCGCGAACCTACATTTACGAAATTTGTTACAAACAATACAGGGAAAAATCCGAAAAGTGTAACTTTATATGTTTTACAGTATAAAATAGTTACAAATTTAAATTTGTAGCTCATTTTTTTATGTACTTATATTTAAAATATTTCTGCTCTGCTCACACAAGTCCCACCACTACATACGCAATGTCTCGAAGTCGTGCGGAAAGTGGAGAAAAGAGTATCTTTAAACTAGGTTTGCTAAGGAAAAAATTGTGAAATGAATATTATTTAATTTTAAAAGATTACAATTTTAACTATTCGTCATAGTCATTGTTTCTTTTAATTCCAATCAGAGAAACCTTTAGATTTCGCTTAAATAATAAATAAAACTTTATATTATATAATATTAATTTGTAAACAAAGTCAACATTTCAAAAAAAGTACAAACAGCTACAAAAAAAAATATTTTATATAGACACAAAGTATATCAATACAGCCCTGTCGTAACTACATGTTCTACTTGTTTATGGTAACTCATTCATTCGTTCGGGCATGTTCGAAGGGAAACAAAACACTGCGGTATTTAATTACGCATTAGTCAGCGGTCGCGTTTTGTGGATGAACAATATTTTAAATATATACAGTATTTTTATTTAAATAATGTTTAAGCAAAATGATTTACATTCATAGAAAGCCTTGTGTCAAGACACATTGTTTACAACTTTTTCTCAATACCAGTCAAAACCAAACGCCATATTTGGTCTTATAGGGGCCAACTTATTTAATATACGCTGTGGTAGATCCTTAATATTTTATAACAAATATATTCCTCGCCTCGAATAAATACATATTCTATATTAGACAATAGTCTTTTGAGGCTTGATAATATTTCATTAAAAATTAAAATTAAATTAAATCAGTTTATGAAAGGAACTATAAGGCGATATGCTATACTAGTCTCCTCATATAAAGCAAGGCTAAAGTATGTATTATATAGAAGCCGTCGTGGAACAGCTTCTGACTTTACGTGCAACGGTTATGGGTTCAACTACCATTAAAGCAAAACCGAAAACTACGCCGTATTTTACTCTTCCAGACAACGAAATATGTAAATTAAATTCTAAAAATATCATCCACTCAACTATAAACAAGTTGAATAATCTATTTATGAAAGTCTGTCTAAACAGTAGACCGATTAAGCTCGAAGATGCGCCATTTCAGTACATTTGCATAAACACTCGACCTAAAAATAAATTTTACAAGTGAAGTGCCATCACTCACTTGAATGGCTGTTACAACATTTTCGTATTTGGTATTTATATTGACGCTGTATTTATTTTGTTTTGTTTAGAAAATAAATCAGCTTCACGCTATATCTCGTACTCAGCAGATTAGGCAGGGGGAATCTAATGTTAAGACACTCCGTTGCCCATTTTCCATCGAATTCTGGAGGCATTGCGTGTTGAGTTGAGAGTGAGGAAGTCAACGCCGCATTTCGCGATTTATCGATTTTACAGTCACACTTTGTGCCACTGCGCCACGACTGGCCTTGATTAATTTAAATCTATTTTTTTAGAGCATTTCCTATGGTAAACTCCACATTTTTTTTATAGTATTTTTTTCTGAAATTGATTATAAATTTAATTAAGAATTGCTCTACAGTTTTCACTACAAAAAATATACTTAACATAAACCAACCAAGGCAATTGAGGCGTATATTCAAATGATGATTGTAACTGCAAATCTCACTTGATGTAATGTTCTTGTATCATATAAGACCAGGTTGAAATAGTTAAATATTTTGAGCTTTTGTTTCAAACTGTACATCGCTTATTGTAGGGTAGGCATAGTAGGCTGTATAAAAACATTCCGATCCTTTTTTTAAATTTTAAAGACGTTGCGTATTCCGTGACGAAACTCAACGCCACACTATTTATTCTTAGCCGAGCGACGAAGTAAATATAATTTATTCTCTCGATTGGCAATCGAACTCACAACAGTCGCGCTTACAGCCACGACGGGTTTAGTCTCATCAGTGGAAAACAGAGATAGCAGTAATTCCTTTGTTTCTCTCTGATAAAAATAAGATAACATTTTATCTAAAAGTTACATGTAAAAATATTATAGATCTTAAACAAACTCTATCAGGTTCGCCCGCAGGTGCTCGCTAAACTTCACCGAAGTATGAAAGTATGAAGCTTTATGCAAAATAAGTATCATAAAACGTGAATGTGCAACGTTGAATAGATGATCTCATAATATTTTGATTAAAGTATTAAATTGTGCTTGGGAAGCTCTTTTGTAATAGATTACATAGTATAGGATTTACGTTTTACTTATTGTAATCCAATATTTTATGTGAATTTTAAAGAATCCTGCATCCTTGAGTATTAAATCTGGGGTTGATTCCACTGAAGGAAATAAATATATTTAAATTATTCATATTATTACTATTTTCTGTGACTACACTGCTTCACGAGAAAATGGTGACAAAATGGAATAACACTACACTACACCTGAGTGTGGAATTTAAAAAAATGTTGCTAAATATTTAATAAATAGTATTCTCTCTTGCCAAACGATCATTCTTAGTAATTATCTTTGGTTAGCGGAAATTTGTGAAAATCTCCCTACAGAGATGTTTACAACATAAATAAGTTGTAACAAGCATATAAAAATTTCGACATAGCTTGATGAGAACGTATGGCTTAGTGGTCAGAGCGCCTGGTCGGTTTCCAGGAGGCGCGGGTTCGAGTCCTGCTACATTCAAATTTCTATACGTTTTCTAAATAAGTATTTTTCTTTCCTAAGTGTGGAATAACACTTTAAAAAATGTTAAAAATATTTAATAAGACATAATTCTTTTTATGTAAAAACAATCCTTTTCTATCAACAATGCAAGTATCTAAACATTCAGCACTCTTAATTATAAATCATTATATTTTGATAATGGTTTGCCATCTGCTCTATTTCAAAGTGAAATGATCGCTCTCGGAAGGCGCCACAGGTGTAGAATATGGCCTAAGAATTGAATACCCCAAGTTATTTATATCTGTAATATATTATAATATATCAGAATCTTAATTTATAGTTTAAATCTCGTAGTAAAATTTCGAAAGAATATATTTGCTAAAATAAAAAAAAAATTGAAAACTTTAATTTTTTACTATATTTTCTAGTGCCAGTTTCAGAGATCAGTCGTGGCGCAGCGGCACGAAGTGTGACTGTGAAATCGACTGGTTGTGGGTTCGATCCCCACTCAAGGAGATAAAATATTTACTTAAATTTATATTTCCATTTCTTTGCTCTGGTGTCGAGATTTAGCGCCACTCAACACGCAATGTCTCCAGAATCTGGCAGAAAGTGTGGAACGGAGTTTCTTAACACTAGGTCCCCTCTGCCTACCCTGCTACGTGCGGGATACAGTGTGAAGCTGATTAATTTGATTTTCTAGTATTTTCCTCATATAGTAGGATGGAAGACATTTTTTTCTCTATTTCCTATCAACGATTATCATCATTATTGTTGACTAAACGTGTTATCATCATTATTGTTTTTTTTTTCTGCTTCATACTGTATCCCGTACCATTATAGTAAAATAATCAGAGGAAATCTAATATTATGACACTCCGTTTTTTTTGCTCGTTTTGCCATGGTACAGACAGAAAAAATTCTAATATTAATAAACATTAACTCATTTCCTGAACCGTCGCGTTACAGTCACGTGCTTATGCCCACGACGGCCAAGTTTCGACAATTTATTAAATTATTAATGTTACTGTTGTATTTTCATACGGTAGGAATTAGTTAAAACTTGGTTACGGAAAAGCAGTAAATAATTTTGATGGGAGGCATAACTCCTAAGCAATGGGAATCGAGACCTCAACCAAAATCATTGACTACTTTTCCATCAGCCTGAAACAAAATTCAAACAAAACAGTTTGAATATTTAAAAAGTTTAAAACTTTAGCGTGTAGCGAAGCCAACTTGGAACTTCCATGAAAAATCCAAAATGTTATAATATTTATAAAAAAATACAGGTTAATCGCGAATCGGTCTCTTGCACAGAGGATCCCATATCAATTTCATAAAAGGTAGGGAAGTTTTTAGTAATTACACTCGTAATTACCGATTATTGTTTAATTTTATCTTCAAGCTGCATTCTGCACATAGCAGGGTAGGCAGAGGGAACCTGAGAACAATAAGATATTTCCGTTCCCCATTTTCTGTTGAATTCTGAAGACATTTAATTTTGAGTGGCGAAACTCAACGCAGCGCTTTGCCTGTACACCAGGACTAAGAAATAAAAATATTATATAGTTCATTTCCTCAAGTGAAAATCGAATCCACAATCTATCGCGTTTACAACTACACACTTGTGCCTCTGCGCAACAACTGGACTTCGATTTTGTATTATTGAATTTATCCCCTAATTTATATTATTAATTATCACTTTTTCCCTAATACTACTAGATAGGATACCAGCTCCAGCCAGCTAGTAACTAGTACTAGTTTATAAGTCTCTTATAACAGACCTGTGGAAAAAAGGTACTTGACAGAGAGCAAAGTGATCCTGTAATAGTTAATTTTTTATGATACGGAACCCTAAAAGGCAAAATATATATATATATATATAAAGTATGCTAAAACATATATCCAGTTAGTAAACTTGATTAATATTTATAAGAAAAGTTAAACAAAAATTCTCAAAATCGAAGTATTAGGAAAGTACGAAGAAAAGGTCCGTACTTTGTTTCAAACTTGACTTGTGCGCACTTCATTATACAATTTTGGGGCACTTCTAAGTTTTATATTTCTTATATATTTTTTTAAATATTTTGAAGCCACGACGTTTGTTGACTCGATTCCAGCTGAGGACAACGCCACTAAATACAATATGTCCCAAAAATTGGTCGGAAATGAGAAACAGGGTAAAATACTCCGTTGCTAGGTTGCTAATACTAGGTTGCTTTGCCTACACTTCTATATGCGGAATGTAGTGTAAGACAAAAAAATATATTATTTATCAGCTTCACGCTGTATCCCGCACACATCAGGGTAGGCAGAGGTAATGCAATGTGCTTTAATTTTTAGACATAGTTTAAAATATCGCTCGTGACATATCAAGGTGAACTGATTGACTATAATATTACCGAAAACACATATTTAAAAAATGGCACCAATACGTAATACGTTGTAAAAGCTCACCGTTTACAAAACTAACAAAAGCTCACCAAAGCAACATTTACGAGCGCGCGGAGATAGAACAGATAATTGCATCTTTTGTGAGACCGCCGTAAAAACGCTTCGCTATTTACAGACTTCTTTTATGTATTTTAGACATTTACAAAGATTGGGGTAAAATATTACTTTGAAATTTCGTTCTTTTATGGAGTGATAAATTACTTGTGGAAGTATCTTCACGCGTTTTCCCGTATAGCAAGGTAGGCAGATCGAACATGATGTTAAGACACTCCGTTCCTTATTTTTCGCCCAAGTTTAGGGTTGTTCAGTTAAACTGAATATTGAATTATTCTGCTATAAGCAGGATCTGTATCCTGCTACAGCAAAAAGAGTTAAAAAAAAGATTCTTTTAATCTTCACGCTGACAGCAGCGTGAAGATTTTTTTAATGTATCGATTGTAGTTAGAATATATTTAACTGATTCATGTTTATAAGTCAAATTTTCACTCAAAGTAAATGTATAACCCAAGATCCCAGGGCCCCCAGACCTACTAATAATGATGAAGGAATCATATTTTTTTTAATTAGTTTTCATATTTTTTTTCTAATTACCCATCTATTAAAGTATAGAGAAAGAATAATATCGAGATAATAAGCATTAAAAACTGTTTTTTTTTTGTATATTTTGAATCTTTTCTACACATATTCGATATCAAGTACATTATTAAGATATATACATAGATATATATTATTATCTATATTTGTTTATTCTTTGAAACTAATATTTGCTCAATACAACTTTTTCAGTATAACGTATATTTACAGTATTAATCAAAGTAAATTTCATCATATTTTCATTTATCTCGTTGTTTATATGAAGCTCTCATCTGCAGAGTAGGGTGATTTATATCAATTAATAACAGCATAAGCCTTTCATAATAAAACTAATTAATATATTCAGTTAAATCCCTAAGCACGGCTAGACGGGATTGTACCGTAGATTTTGTAGTACGGCTGTCATAATCTATTTATAGTTTTATCTTATTTGTTATAGCTGTACGCTGAATTCCTAACATTCTATTTCCATTAAATGCTTCAAATTCCCACTTTTTGCCGAATTCTGGTATTGCGTGCTGATTGCTGACGTCGCGTTTTGCCTTGTTACCAGAGTGAGAAAAAGGATATATTATGAAATATTTCATTTCCTAGAGTATATCGAGTATAAGTGTTACAGTAAACTGGGGTTCCTCTGCCTATTCTTCTATAAGCGGGATACAGCGTGAAGCTAAAAAAAAATGTTTAGTCTATATTCTTGTCCGTGTAGGAATTTTATTTCGGACGAGTGTTGATATTTCACATTATATTTAAGTTGTATTTTTTCTAAACTCTTTGCCTCTATATATATAGAGGCAAAATAATATTCTTCGGTTTCCGCCTGAATTTTATATATTACGTATTTAGTGGCTTAACTCCATACGGCCTTATCAAAATAATAAAATTAAAATATTCCATTTTCAGCTTTCATTTATAAAATGTATGGATATATGAAGGTATATGTATACTAATATAAATCGAGGCCGGTCGTGGCGCAGCGGCACGAGGTGTGACTGCAAAACCGACTGGTTCTGGGTTCGATTCCCACTCGAGGAGATGAAATATTTACTTAAATTTATATTTCCATTTTCTTCACTCTGGTGTCGAGGTTAAGCGCGGCGTTGAGTTCTGCCCCTCAACACGCAATGCCTCCAGAATTCGGCAGAAAGTGGGGAACGGAGTGTCTTAACACACTAGGTTCCCTCTGCCTACCCTGCTGTGTGCGGGATACAGCGTGAAGCTAATTTAATTTAATTTTTTTTTTTATATTATAATGCTGAAGAGTTTTTTTTGATAGAAAGCGCTATTATCAGAAACTATTCGTCCAAATTGTTTTTATATTTAATCTTCTATAAAAAGAAAAAAACAATATGCTATATTATATCAAGTAAATCGTTCCAATATAAGCGTATATGCGGCCAGATTTATCCAAGACGCTTAAAAAATAATTAAAAAAAATAAAAGAAAAAAGTCTGTTATGTCTAATACAAAATTCTTACTTATTTCTATTTGATAAACTGGAGGTGAAGTCGCAGGTAAAATTAGTCTAAAGATAAAATCATCCATCCACAACGTAAGCTTCTTTCGAAATATTAAATTGCCTTATTTGAATTGTCCGGATCTGATTCCGCAATTATAGGTACAAGTTTCTCCAATTACCGAACTTCCTTAATCTTTTTATAATAGCATCCTTTTGAAGATGCTTCACGAGTGCCGGTAATGTTCTTTTTACAGCTTTTTGTTATCGTTAGAAATAATTGTCATATTTTTTGTTATATATATTTTTTTATGTTTTAGAACATTAGCCATAATATAGGGTATTCCACAGTAACTATTGGATCCTTATATAATAAAACCCAAATATAAAGTTAAAAAAAAATCTACTTCACGCACATAGCAGGAACCTTGTGTTACGACACTCCGTCCGTTCCCCACTTTCTGCCGTTTCTGGAAATAGAAATTTAAGTAAATATTTCATCTTCTCGAGTGGGATCGAACCCACAACCAGTCGGTTTTACACTTTGAGCCACTACGCCACGACTGGCCTCATATAGATTTATTTTTAAAAATATCATCGATGATAGATGATGATCAACAAATCAATAAAATTTAGTTTAATGGTATAGAATTAATTGTTTCGGTATCTGCCTATCATGCTGTATGCGGAACTAGCAGCCAGGACGAGGCTTAGCCTGCTTCAGCCTGTTTACTTATTGTAGCCTATGTTTTATTCTGATGTACAATCTATATTACTGGAAAGTTTCACCATTTAGTAGTTTTAGTCTGAAAGTTGAAAAAACATACATCCTCACAAACGTTAAGATTAAAAAACAAACAAATATTAATAGGAAATATTTCGAAACTATTGTTGTATTCTAAATTTGTCTGTTTGAAAAAAAAACCAAATGCGAGTCGAACTCTCCCACCGAGGCTCCCTTACTAATTTCAGGATTATAGGTTAACGGGAAGTACCCTATTGGTTTTGATTACGTGGAAAATTTCATACAAACGCAGTAAAACTATGCATAAATGCTGTAAATATTTTGATTGAGTTGGCTTGAAAGCTAGATTTTTTTTGTATTCTAAGGTGGTCCCTTAGAATACAAAAAAAATCTAGCTAAAATAAACTTGAATCTTTGATATTAATTTAATCTTTATTAAATTATAATTATACTGGAAGCATCAAATACAGTCAGTGTAAATGACATTATACAACAACTCGAACAATATTAGTTAGATCGACATTGCCCTAACTAAATAGTGGCTTTAAGCAATCAATTATAGACGTGCGACATCGTCTACTAGAAACTGCTTGTACAGTGGGATTTATTTATTAAAATTTCCTTTTCATTGCAGCAAGTTCAATATATATTTTGTCTTATTAAATTAAAACAATATGGATACTTTCCGTAAAAAAAAACAATAGAATAAATAGAGTTTTGAGATTTCACAAACTTATAAAGTATATACATATAACTACAAAGAGCAGCGGTGGTAATTTTTTTAAAATTCTAAACTTAAGTCCAATAGTTACATACGAGTAATAAAAATAAGGATTCTTTAAAATTCATAAGTAAATACATGCATACAATGTTTTACAGTGGCTAAAACAGTTTAAATATTTTTCTTTCATTTTATTGTCCATCTGTCCGTCTGTCAAGATCATTAACCTTGAAATTGCGTGGAAGTATCAAGCTGAACTTAATATCCGAAATTGCGTAGAGTTGTCAAGCTGAAATTAATATCAATTATTTAGGTCGTTGGTCTTTAGGAGTGCGTCTGATGCACTTTGTACGAAATACGCCGCGTAATCTAAATCTGTGAGGTACTTCCCTTTGGACTACAGCTATGAAAAATTAGTTAAGTTATGAAAATTTATAGATATTGTATAAAAAAATTACAAACTATAATTGTAGTTTATTTCATACAAAATGAGTGAATATGCTCACAAAGTTAAGTTTGGGGACTTTTATAAGTTGTACTTCCCGAAATCGATACGGAAACCACGGTGGGCGAGTCCGACTCGCACTTATCCGGACTTTATTTTTAAATTTGTAATGATTTATTTCTATAAATACATATAATTTTTTCCATTTCTGACTTTTTTTCTTTATTTCTATTGCAAGTTCTTGCTTTTATTCTCAAATTTTATAATTATAGGTCTACGAGAAATACCCTATAGGTTTTTATTGTTTGTGCATAAATAATCGTGTCTTTTGATTGCGTTGACTTAGACTACGTGATCACAGGGATCGTAGACCTTATTTTTTTTATATTAATTTCAGACCGGTACAACCACTTAATCTTGAGATAAATCCTCTTAAGAGACAGACGGACAACAACGTGATCCTATAAGGTTATCCGTTTAAGGTAATCCGTTTTTTCCCTTTTGAGGAACGGAACCCTAAAAAAAATTGATTTCGTTATACCTATTAAGGCTAACTAAAGAATCTATTCTTAAAATATTTTCTTTCCGTAACGCTTATAAAAGTATTTTTTAATAAATAAAAACAAAAACAAAACAAATAGCAATACAAATAAGCTTAATCGATGTTGTACAAACTATGAATAAAGCTCCCATTGTTAACGTCTCCATAGACGTCGTCTATCGCGACGTTTATTATAAACGAGCGTTTTTCCACATCGCACGTCACTTTGACGTGTAATTTATATACAGCCTGTATAGGGGTCATTTCATACAAGCACATTATTAAAATGCATGTTTTTTCATATAAAAAGAATTAAAGTATTTAGGAGATGCCGTTGCATCGCGGCGTAGCGGCATGATGTTTATCTATAAACTGTTATGGATTCGATTCTGGGGAGATAAAATATTTTAGGTTCGTCACTCTGATTAATAGACATAACGCGGCGTTGAGTACAAACACTTAATGCGCGTAAGACGCTACGCCGATACGATAATCTTAATATCTTTGATATTGTTAGCAAAGGCTAGTTGCTTTATAAAATATAAGTCGTTAGAAAACTATAGTTCAGTAAAGTTTCGTTGAATTCACTGTATAATTTAATAAAAAAAAAACTAAGAGGTACTTAAAGTAAAATGATTGTTTAAAAGTGACATATATAATTTCAAAACGTTCCACAACTTGACTTTATGGTATCACCAACCACTTCACACACTCACTTCGTCCACAACGTTCCTACAAAATTTCAGAGCTGTAGGTTTAACGCAGGATTTAACTCTAGGAGGTTTTAGCATTACAACGAAACAAACTTTTGATCAGTAAGAGCTTTGCTTCGCTTAGCTCAATGATGCAGCATCTGTCAGTTTACCGAAGGCTGCGGGTTCGTTCTCCACTTGGGATAATGAATTATTTTTATTTCCTAGCTCTGATAATAAGGCAAAGTGTTAGTTATTTCCATATGGTTATATGAACGCTATATACGCTAATAAAGGGACAATACTTTTTTAGCTTCACGCTGGTAAAAATTGTGGGATACATCCACATATAGGAGGATAGGCAGAGGGAACCAGGAAGCCTAGTGCTAAGACACTCCGTTCCACATTATCAATGTGATGGTTGTGGGTTCGTCCCCCATTTGGAGGAATTGTTTTTATTTTATAACTCTGATAATAAGACAAAGTGCAGTGATGAGTTCCGCCGCTCAACACGCGATGTCTCAAAAAGAACGAGACAAAAACTGGGGAACGAAGTGTCTTAACACTAGATTCCCTCTGCTTACCCTGTAATATGTAAAGTAGTTTTTTTTTAAATTATTTAGTTTAGTTATTTGCGCATAAAATAACAATTATGATCGTACAGGTAAATAAATTTTCTTATCTCAACATATTGTAGTATTTTTTTGCGATAGCATATAATTTTAATATTAAACAAATATTGATAAGTAATTTATAGGTCCAATCAATAAAGCAATCCAATTCTCGAGACGACGTGTTTCTGTTAAAAGAAAGAATATAAATTATTATTCCACGAATTTTATATTTATAATTTGCAAGTCAAAATCTATAAATGGGCCTCTTTTTGTTGATATATTAATAAATTATAATAAAATTCAGATATTTCATTATTAAATATTACTTTTTACCTGTTGCTTGAGTGTGTGACTACAAATGCGACAAGTTGTGGGCTCGATACCCGATCAACGAAATGAAAAAAAATATATTTCCTTTTCTCTTCGCTCTGGTCTTTTTTGAGTTATTATTAAGTGATTTAGTGATTTATTTTTTGATTTATTTTTGAGGCCCGTCGTGGCGCAGCGGTTCAAAGTGTAGCTTTAAAACCGACTGGTTGTGGGTTCGATCCCCACTCGAGGAGATGAAATATTTAATTAAATTTATATTTCCATTTCTTCGCTCCAGTGTCGAGGCAAAGCGCGGCGTTGAGTTCTGCCACTGTCGGTGTCTGTGTCGTTTCTGTCAGTGTCGTAACTCTAGGTTCCCTCTGTCTACCTTGCTATGTGTGGTATACAGCGTGAAGCTGATTTATTTATTTTATTTATTCGCTTTGGTATTAAGACAAAGCGCGGCGTCGAGTTCCGCCACATGTATTTATACACTACAGCGTGGATTAACGATGAAATTTTTTCTCTCATCTTTTTTTTAGAACAAAAACTCCATCTATTTCATTATAAAATGATGAAGATAGTTTTAATTTATTGTTCAATTTATATGCAAATATTTACCAATTATCCATTAATTTGGAGATTCAATTTTCGTTAACCAAAGGGTATATCTTAAAGTGTACTTGAAATAAGTTGTAGAATAAAAATATGGCAACCTCATGTTTTTTACCACATACACCAGAGTAAGAAGAGGCAACCAAGGCTAATGCTGAGACACTCCGTTCCTCATCCCAATCTTCAAAATATTGGGGAACTCAAATAAGTAAATGAAGATTTCTCAAGTGATTTTCATATAATTGTATTGCTTGGTATCTAATAGTAGCATTAATATTCATTAACTAAACGACCCTCCAGCTCTGCCTACATACAGTGTTCGGTAAACAGTATTTGACCCACAACGAATTGCTTAAGCCCAAGATTAGATTAATAGGTCTAAATACACTGTATACGCTTAGAAATTGAAACCGTTTATGCACAGTGGACCTTTGAGTGTTTTAATGTAATTATTTAAGGTTCCTTTTCGTTATTTTTGCTATCGTGAGTTAAATTATTTCCTAAATCAATGATTGAATATGTTATGAAAGTATAACTTCTTTTGATCCGATATCTTAAGCATTTTATAGTATAGACCGTGTATAGAATAAAAGTATTTTTAAAAAACCGCAGTAGAATAAGGCCTGACAGTAAACGCGTTGACTGAGGGTTCGGGAGGGTTTTATCAGTACACTTAAATGAAAACACAGTTTTAACTACTCTATAAAAGGCTAATAATACAATTAAAAAAAAACTTTTTCCAAAATTAAAAAATGATTTTTTCAAACCAAATAAATAATAAAATTTTCAAGAACGACGAACGCATTTCGAAATCGAGTCGTAGGTATTGGCGGCAAAGCTCAAAGTTGTTTCAGCTTAAGTAGTGCTTTTGTAGAAGTATATATTTACGTTATTGGTATCTATGCGTAACTGCGTCACACGAATACAGGTATGGATAAACATCGTGAAATGAAAAAAAAATCCTACGTCTAAGCTGTTGATGTATCTTGTATGTATGTTAATTTCTTTAGGTAAGAGTTTAAAATATTTTACCCTATACTACTAACTACTAACTACTAATACTAGGAATTTCCCTCATTTATTTGTAATCCTTTCACGCTTAGAAAATAATTTACTTTTCAAGGAATATATAAAAATCTTGTAAGTTGTCCTCATCCACCTCTGTGGACGATTTCTAAGAGACGGTACAAACTTCGCTTCGAGCAAAATTATTATACGTTTTTATACAATTTATAATTCTAGTTCTATACCTATCTTATTTAGTATGAAAGATGCAAACAGATAAATAAAATAAAATTTTACTTAGATTATATTTTATACTCGTACTACACTCCCAACTCGGCCACAACCTCTTTGTGGGGAATGGGAACTTTAATTTCATCGCACTACAGTTTTGTAAGTTAAAGTTTAAAGTACGTTGTTGAAGTCGCAATAAACGCTTACAACTAACCTCTATAGCTCGTTTAGAGTATCGTTAAGTTTACTAATGGCTGTTCGTTTTAGAATTATAAATTTTTTTATATTACATCTTATGAGAAAATATAAAAAAATTGTAGTAACAGGACTCAAACCCGCGCTTCTTGGATAAAGTGACGCAATGAATATATGACCACACATTTATTTGCATTTGTCGTAAGTGTATGGTGTAGTGGTTACTGTACTTGAGAAGTTTTGAAAGAGGAGGGGGTGTGAATAATATGTATTCTAAAATATTTTTGTTGTTTTTGTTACTGAAGTGATAGTACCATTGAAATAAGATAATATCTACTTTCAAATTGTTCAAAATAAGATAGCATACGTTTTTTATTATGTGAGATCAGAGATAACTAAGTTTTAAAAAATTATTTCATTTTAAAGTCGTATTTAGTTATGAAAAATATTATTTTCTTTTATCTTCATCATTAATATGTACTAAAATCACGAACACATCCTAAAAGATGTATCTCGATCGTCGTTTAATCGCTTTGAAAGCGTCGCCTTTCGAGTGATTTGCATTCCAGTGACACTCGTTCCGCTTCGAATCGATACGATTGGCTTCGGCTCTTTTTAGCATACTTCTGAAAACTAGGCACTTTGCGACTATACTGCATACCCTATAATACATAATACTGCTTATATTAGTAGAGCTAGCTTTCGTTTTGATTATTTATAAGCTACCTTAAATAGTAAAAAACGGACTCTTATAGGATCACTTTAGTGTCTGTCTTCAAGATCATGTCTTGAGATCGCGTGGAGGTATCAAGCTGAAAAAAATAATATTACATATTTATTTCTATGGTCCCTTAAAGCAAAAAAAATAAGCGTCTAAGTCAACACAATCAAAAGATACGAACATTCATGCTTCCATTTTGCTGTATTTGGAATGAAATTTGTCGCGTAATCAAAACCTTCAGGGTACTTCCCGTAGAGCTACAGTTATGAAATTTGGCACGAAGTGAGAACTTACGATATAAATAAAGAAATATATCTGAAAAGTGAAAACATATAGGTATTTCATTAAAAAAAGTTGTAGTTCCCGTTGATCTACAATCTTGAAATTGGAACGGAAGCCTTAGTGGTCGAGTCCGACTCCCACTTAACCGGTATTTTATGTAACTACCTAAGCATTCCATCTATTTGATTGAACTTAGTGGTTGTTAGTTCGCTCTATACTCGTAAGAATGATTATATTCTAAAATATTTTCATTTTTCCCATTTGACAAAATAAATTACGACGATAAGTATCATATTAAAAGACAATGCCCCTTAGTTGGACGAAAAAATGGAGGAAATGAGTTAAATAAAAAAAATATTTATTTAAAATTCGCTTCACGCTGTATCCCGCTTAAAATTAAGTATAAAAAAGTAGACTTAGTATCAAGTCACTCCATTCCTTTCCACCAAATTTTTGAGAATTTTTTGTTGAGTGGCAGAACTCAATGCTCTTTATCTTATTATAAGAACAATGAAAATAAAAATTATAAATTTTCCGATTCCGAATCAAACTTACAAGCGTTTACAATCTGTAGACGCAGTTATAGAAGCATTAATAAACACTTTTATAGCAAAATATACTAAACGAGTGCTTTTCATTAAAAATATATTTAAATCCAAGTAAAGTAAGGGCCAGTGACTTGTAATTTAATAAAAGCTTATGATAAGAGCTCGTGTGAAAACTTAATATCATTGACGCGGCCAGCGAGAGGAAACGACTTACTCACTCACAAATAAATATTATAGTAAAAATCTAAATTTGTATAATTTTTTGTGTTACACATACTTTACAATTGACTGAGCGAAAAAAATATAGAGATATACTCTAAAAAATATAGAGATGTACTCTTTATTTTTTTTATTTGCTCTAGTAACCTGTGAAAAGATCAAATTATCATTAGGCTTAGTGAGACAGTGAATTCATTTCAACCCTCTGATAATCACTGCGGTGTTGAGTTACGCCATTCAACAATAAAGTTTGTATGTTTGAATAAAAAAAACAATAAGAATTCAAAATTGTGGAAAGGAAAGTGAAGCTTAAATACTAGATTATCTCCGCCTATCCTGCTACGTGCGGTAGAAGTTTCATCTTAACTGAAAAGTAAATTTTATACTAACTACAGAAAATTCCCACAAGCGAAACTAAGAAAGTAAGAAACTCAGATATCAAACACGCCCGTAAAGTGCATGTGGGAAGGAATAAAAGCGTCAATTTTCAGATTTTACTTTTACAACAACTTTAGCGTATTGAAGTATAAAAGTTTATGAGCAGTAAAGATATGACAATAACTCTTCTCCTCAGTCCGCGTCAGGTGGGACTACTAGTACGGTCGCGGGCGGTTGTAAAGGATTTTACGTGTCGTTACGTGTGGAGCTCTAGCTCTATATAATAAAATACCTTGGATAAAATTGAGTTTCTTAGTCAATTTGTAATGGAATGATTAATGATTTGAAACTGTGTTTCTAGATTTACGCTGTAATACACAAGGTTCAGAATGAAGTTCAGAAGAAGACATTGTGTGTTTATTGGCAAAAGTATTTTTGGACCATTGGGTCCACTTTGTTTTGTTATCAGAGCGGGAAAATGAAAATGATTCCATCCCTCGACCGGATATCGAATCTACTAACATCAAGAATGCAGTCAGACACTACAGTCTCTGTTAAATTACTATAATATTCGCAGTATATAATATTATATAAAATATTTTTTTTATCCATACTAATATTAAAAAGCAGAATCATTTATTTGGTTGACGCACTGATTATGAGATAGACTTTAAGACTATTGCTTCGAATTAGAAAAATATTTTTGTGTTGGTTAATTAACTTATCATTAATCGTTTGTACACTCATTTTGCTTCCTGCAGATATCTAGAATGTACCATTGACACCGGAGGTGAAGCCGCAGATAATAGCAAGTTTAAAACATTTTGCTTACTTCTAAAATGGTTATTGTTCTACAGAGTCAACTTCATTACAGTAAATTAGCTTTCATAAATACCTAGTGTTTTTACGCTGTCGTCACTGAGTCTGTCACGTGACCACGAAATATTGTAAGATTTGATATATTGAATTACTAGCCAATCAATCGCTGCAAATTTAATGTTAGTTATTTTATATTTCGTTTAAGTCCTATAAAAACTGTCCAAATTAAAAAACGAAACATTAGAAATTCAATTTTCTTAACATTATAAAGCTTCACGGGTTTCACGCATATCAGGTTAGGCAGAGCAAACCTAGTTTTAAGACACTCTGTTTCTCATTTTTCGTTCACATTTCGAGATATTACGTAAAAAGTGGATAAATTCAACGCCGCGTTGTTGTGGCAAGAGCGAAGAAAACAATTAATTTATTCATTCTTCCGAGTGAGAATCGAATCCACGACCATCATGTTAACAGTCTGGCATTTATCCCAACACGCCACGAGGGTCTCCGAACAACGGTACCACAGACAGTTAAATTTGCAAACTTTCATCGTATAAAATAATAATCAAGAGTGGTTTTAATATCCTCTGAAACAAAACTTATTGTAAGTTTCCTTGAAAATGTTATACTTTTGTTGTGTAAATATTTGCAAGCTGCTGCTTTTTGGTAAAACTGAGCTGTAATGCAGAGAGCGTCGCTGGGTTTATTAAGGCGTTATTAAGATGATGTCTCGTGAAAGAACAAATTTACAATTTAAATATGAACTAACTAATACGAGTTTTAATATTACATTGACATAATTAAATGTATATTTTGTATATACTCTAGCTGTTACTTGCGTCAACGTGGTAAAACGGAAATATCTAAGAATCGTTTATTACATATGAAGCATTTGGCCTTGACTTTGGCCACGGATACAGTGGGCTTCTTATGTAAATGGACTATCCAATAACGTTTAATGTGAAAAAATCTATAGGCAGATATATACCGGATCGTTGGCGTGGCGACGGTTGCTCTGACGACGGAAACTTGAAATTAATGTCGATTTTTTATGTTAAATGTACGTGAATGTTTATTAAATAAAGTCGCCATTTTCTGTAAGATTTTGTAATACTTAATTTTTTCATTATGGCATATTTAGTTTCTGTAATAATCTTGTCTTTTAAGCATATTACTTTTACGAAAACGATATTTCACATCTGCCAGGCGTATCATATATATTTTTTATTTAAATTAGTTATCAAAGTCACCGCGTTCGACGAGAGATCTGATTGGTTAGTACAACCTACCCTGCTATATACGCGATACAACGTGAAGCTGAAACAAATATTAATAAAAAAATGCAATATAAGTTAAACTTTTTGATATTCTTTAAATAAATTCCTTAGTTATATTTGTAATATTCCTGAGATTAAACATAAATGAGCTTTAATAAAAGCTTTCAAAGTATTATATTGTAGTAAAAGCAGACACTCCTCCGGATGTACTTAACGTTGATTAACATAAAATGAAATAATAGTATCGCTTGGAACTTTTGTGAAATGGGTAAAATGAATGATAAATTACTATGTAATTATAAAAAAAAACACGCAAAGCCTCCAGAAAGTGAGGAATGGAATGTCTTACACTAGGTTCCCTCTGCCTACCCCGCGTGCGGGAGACAGCGTGAAGCTTATTATTATTTAATAAAAAAATGTGTGCTACTTTTTATTTATGCCTAAATAAAAAAAATAGGACAAGGGCTCTGTATATTATGTAATCGTTCACATATTTATTTAAACTAGCCACAACCCAAAAAGCTAGTTTCTACGAAAAAATCTCATTTCATTCAACGTAGCGCGGCGTAGGCGGAAAGTAATTATTAACTTATAATGGCAGTTTGTTAATATATTCAAGACGCGTCGTCGAGTGATCCCGCGTCCCCATTTGTATGACAAACATTATGAGAGCTGCCTTATTACCTTCGAGTGTGTCTTTGTGATACGAGTTTGTGTTTTTTCACGTGGAAAATTATATATTACCTCCCGTATGCTTACAGACCGCCCAGAATATAAATTGATGTTTAAATATAAATTGTAACAATTAAACATACAGCGTGAAGCTAAAATAATAATTTATCTAATTTATTACAGATTCAAATGCTATATATAATACAATTGAGGCGAGTCGTGGCGCAAGAGCACAAAGTGTGACTGGTTGTGGGTTCAATCCCCACTCGAAGAGATAAAATATTTACTTAAATTTATATGTTGATTTCTTCGCTCTGGTGTCGAAACAAAGCGCGGCGTTGAGTTCTGTTACTCAACACGCCTTGCCTCTAGAATTCAGCAGAAAGTTGGGACTGGAGACTAGGATGAATACTAGGTTCTCTCTGCCTACACCGCTGTGTGCAAGATACAGCGTGAAGGTGGTTTATTTATTTACATATTTTTATATTATACAATATTTATGAATGAAATAATAAAAGCCTTCATGCACAATGGTAATCTGACTATAAATGCGAAGATTGTGGGTTTGATTTCCGACTCGGGAGATTGGATTATTTTCATTCCGTAGCTTTGATAGTCAAGACAAAGAATGGCCTTGAGTTCCACTATTCATCACGCAATATCACATAATATCGGCAGACCGTGGCGTAGGTTCCCTCTGCCTACTCTGCTAGAAGCGAGAGCGGGAAAAAAAAATACCGAAAAATTCCATTATTCCAAAAAACCGCAACAAACTAACAACGTCCCTCCCACTTCATTTAAAATGAGAAATATAAATCTTAATTCTAAAACAAACCTTCATACATAATAATAGTTAATTTATAATTAAACTCGAAATACGTTATCTTCTTGGAACATACGAATTGCTCAAAAGCGAGCTCGAAATGGAGGACGCAATATGAAATAGTAGTGTAGGTAGGTACAAAGCTCACTGTCAGAACCACTCTCTACGACGACGGCAAAGCGAATGTTGTTTACTAACGCTTGAGGTTATAAGATTGCCTTCATTGTTTTGTAGGTTTTATGGCGAAAGTTAATAGAAATTTATTTTTCTTTAAATAGCACTATTTTGTGAGAAAAGACAAAAAAGGAATATATTTATTTTAGATATTTTCACGGTATCCTGAATATATAGCAAGATAGACAGAGAGAATATAGTGTTAAGACACTCCCTAATAGATCGTTCCCTCTCCTAAGATATCGTTCCCTGATTTCCATCAAACGATACCTCACTTTGTCTTGTTACCAATTGGGCTCAGAAAAAAAAAAAAAAAAAAAAATTAAAAGAATTTGTAAAAAAGTGTATTTTTACTTATTGTCACGGGTTTTGTCCAATTACTTACTTCCTTTTAGGTAATTTGTCTCAGTGAAAGAGAGTAGAGAGTAGAGAATATTGAGTGGCCTGATACAATTGATTGAGATATTTTTTTAAAGTAAATAAAAAAAATGTAATTTCGAAACTCAATGCTAATTATGTTTTTTAACATTTTAAAGTAGCTTCTTCTTCTATTCTGGTACATTTAACTTCTTATATGAATCCTCAAAAAAAAAGGTAATCCTCAATAGAATAAGAGGTCTTGGGATTTTTCGTAACGATCAGGGATACGGCCAGATTGAATTCTATGGGTTGTAGAGCAGTCCCCTCATGTGAATGGTTCCGGTCTGCCTGCTCTCCGTGATTGCAACTCTGAGTTATAGAGCTTAGAAGAGGCATCACTGTCACGAAAAAATAACGATCAGAGACATGGTCATAATTTTATGCTTTTATATTTTATCATAAAAAAACACATTTTACATATAAAATAGTTAATCAATTAATCGCAGCGTTGAGTTCCGCCACTCAACAGACGGAATATCCAGAATTCGGGCGAAAAGTGCAGGCCGAAGGTTCTAAATATTTTATTCTCGCAAAGTGTAAAGAATTCTTTTTCGTTACATATTTATAGTCACATAATACAATATTAAAGAAAGGAAATAACTTTAGTATTAAAAGAAATATACAAAGTTAGAGCTCCTGTGGGAGACTTTTCATTTTCTCCGATAAAATATAACCTATATGTTTCTTAAATTTACTACTTTCAATGATATTTCGTACATAAAAATGATGTACGAGTATAAGGGACAGTATACGACGATTGATTTTATTTTCATTTGAATCAGCTTATATTTAGAGCATTTTTAAAATCCATCAGTTCGCAGATATTTTTTTCAAAAGAGTTGCGACTACGTGAACAGGAAAGAATAATTTATAAATCGTATCACAAACTATTGAACTCAGGTGCATGAGAAGAGAACTTTAAGGAAACACTTTTTATTTTTGATTATTCGGACAATGCTCTGCTTAGTTCAGTAAAAAGTTGTTAATGGGCTCTCTGGGATTCGCCAATATTAAGTATAAAGTTTCGACATACTAAATATATCTATCCTTTTTTAATAATATAAGGTCGGGGCAAAAGTATTTTCGTATTGTTCATACAAAGGAAAATATTGTTTAAATATAATTATTTATTTATTTATAATATGTATTTGTCGTTTTGATCGATGACTTAAGGATAGTGTCATGGTGGAACAACACGTCCTTCTTATTCACCCGCTCCAGCCGGTTTTTCTCAATAGCTTTTTTTAAATCCAACCCCAACCCACACCCAACCATTTTTTTAACCCAGTTGCTGATAGTAGAGGTCAGAATCAATAGTTTTACCCGGTGGCAAAAGCTCATAGTGGATAATTCCTTTCCAATCCCACCATACACATAGCATCACTTTGTTCCGAGTCAGACCGGTCTTTGCCACGGTCTATAAGGGTTGTCCATGCTTCGACCATGATCTTTTTCGCACATTTTTGTCGTAAGTCACACATTTTTCCTCACCTGTAATCAACTGTTTAAGAAATGGTCGGAATTGTTACGTTTCAACAAAGAATTGCAAATGGAAACAAATTGCATTAGGTTTCTCTCGGTGAGATCATGTGGTACCCAAATGTCAAGTTTTTCTTGTACCCAGACTTTCGTAAATGACGTACTGTTTTATGATCCACATCCAGTTTCGCAATGTCGTAAGTACTAATATGTCGATCTTGCTCCACCTTCTCAAAGATGGCACTGATTTTATCTATGACAGAGTATCCAGAGCGAACCTCATCTTTCACTTTTCACTAAAAATTTTATTGAAAAGTGAACCGCACTTGAAACGCTTGAACCACATTCGTGGGTCTGTAAATCGCACAAATTTTATTCGCAGCATTCGTCGCATTTTTAGATTTTTTATAATAAAACTTTAAAATATACCTAATTTCATCATCACATACGTTCGTTTTGTTTATTTGAAAACAACTAAAAAATGACGGGAATTAGTTTTTTTTTTATTTATTGTATCTTCAGAATGTCACATTTATTGGTATTAAAATCAGCCAATTACATTCAGTACAGCCAAAGCGGTTTGATTACTAATTATACATTCAAAATACGAAAATACTTTTGCCTCGACACAAGAATTATTAATTTCAATTGAAAAATATATTTTTATGTTGTGTAATCAATTTGTTTAGGGAGAATAAAGCCTTAAAGGCTCTGTTAGATAACACTGATCGTTTCTATTTAAGCCATTATACCTGCAGTCAGATTTATCTACGGCAATTAAAATGAGTCATTCGTCATACACAACTGTGGAGTGATCTACCTGCACAGTAGTAAAAGGGAGCCTACTTTCACCTCAAAGTGATTGTTTGAAAAGTGATCATTCATCATCAAGTGACATGAAGCCGGTGGCAAAAGCTAGTCTCAAATATAAAGAAAATGGTGAACGGCGTTATACATCCCATGCAGAGATGAAAAAACATAATGGAAAATAAGCCTTATTGGCTAAGCGAAGAAATAACAAAATTGTCTAAAGATGACTCCAATATAGAGGCCAGTCGTAGCGCAAGGGCACAAAGTGTGGCTGTAAATAGACTAGTTGCGGGTTTGACCCCCACTCGAGGAAATGAAATATATATTTAAAATGTATATTGCCATTTCATCTCTCTAGTGTCGAGGCAAAGCGCGGCGTTGAGTTCCACTATTCAACACGTAATGCCTCCAGAATTCGGCGGAAAGTGGGGAACTTAACACTAAGTTTCCTCCGCCTACTCTGCTATGTGCAGGATATAGTGTGAAGCTAATTTATTTATTATTCCAACTTCACTCTGTACCTCGCATATAGCGGGGTATGGAGACAATACCTAGTGCAAAGACTTGTCATTTCTCATTCTTCGCCCAATTTTCGAAACAATGCGTGTTGAGTGGCGGAATTTAACAACGCTAACGTCTTGTTGCTGAAGCGAGGAAATGAAAATAACTCATTCCCCCGAGTGGAAATGGAATCCACATCCAACCAACCAACTAAGTGAAAAATTTACATCCACAAGTACTAGCGCTAGGTTTTCTCTGCCTACCCTATTATGTGAAGTATATAAATTAAAAAAAATATATATTTTTATTATTTTTTAGATAAATATAATCCCAAAGTTCTTTCAGTTATACCGAGACAAACTTAAGTAAAGAAATGAAAATATCCAAACAAAATAGCGCAATCGAGTCACGTGGCCGCAGATCTATAAGAAACTCGATCACGCCCGCTTTAAATTAAAATTAACGTGGTCACCGTAATTGCAATTTTTATTGAGTTATACATTTTAGTATTTTTTTATTTGTCACTGGAAATCGTATCACTCGAAATATTCAAAATTTGCATGCATGTCACTTTTTAAATAACTGCATTTATACTAAATTATAGCTTAAATAACATAGTAGCACTAACATAAGCCCATGTACCTACCTATACTGGTAAGAAATATACAAATTGAAATATTTTATTTAACTAACTTCATAAAAGGAGGAGGTTCTCAATTCTTCGGAATCTTTTTTTTTATTGTATGTTCACCAATTAGTCGAGGACGTCTGAGCCGATTTGGATAATTATTTTTATGTTTGAAAGGGTATATCTCACAGGTGGTCCCATGGTAACCATGTCAAGATCTGATAATATGACTCTTTAAATTTCATAGATATGCCATAAAGGGATTTGGGTATTTTTATTTGACTCATTTTTATAATGACTCATGTGTTTGCGTTCGAAAAGCACAATTTAATGACGTGGAACTGATAATGAAGACCAAAGCTGGCCAGCTTTTTACTGTAATAGTTACAAGGAAAAACATGGGTATGTTGACATTTTAACCGACTTCAAAAAAGAGAGTTGTTCAATTTTTAACCAAACTTTCACCAAATTACCCTTTCAATTTTTATTTTGTTAAATAAAAAAAAAAATTAAGTCAGTGCCAAGTAAAACACACAGGCTTAGTAATTTGATATTGTAGGAAGGTAGCATTAGCTTGACATCAGCTTCGAAATTATAAAACACTTATTTAATAATTTTTGTCTAACTAAATCAAAATTCAGTTCACTTTGTTTTAAGGATTTTTTTTATTTATTTAGACAACGTATAGAAATATGAACGTAGCGGGACTCGAACCCACGTCTCCTGGAAACCGAGGAGTTTTTTTGTTAAAACTTAATTTATGTTATTCCAAAAAACTTTTGGAAGCACTCGAATAGTCGAATGAACATATAGCTACCACTAGCTCGGAGGGTGATTCTGCTGAGCAGACCCAGCAAGAAATTCCAACCGTATAAGAAATTCTTGGTAAGAAAGCCGGAGGGAGCGCTTCTTTAGTCCGTAAATTGACAAGTCACTCTGAAGTCCTATTTTACTGAGTTCTAAAATGCTTAGGCCGAGTGGAGATCGAACCTAGAACCATATCGCGTATACTATACACACAATAACCGTGCAACAATGGTGTCATTATCAGAAACTTTAGGAAGTCTCATAAATAAACACGCCGACAGCCGAGTCGTATCGCGTCTGGGAGCTTTTCATAAAGTCAAAAGCGCGCTGTAATATATTGTCTTACATAAGTGATTGCTCGCGTGTCGTCCATCATTTGAAATTTTGTGTCTCTACACAATACATCAGTGTCGTTAGAGTTCTAGTTTTGTGATATATGAAACATTTTAATAGTGAAGTAATAATGTTTATCATGTCTTTCTGTCTATAAAAAATGACTTTCGCACGTTCACTAGATAGCCCGGAAAGCAGAGGAACCTAGCCATAAGAAACTCAAAAAAAAAAAATCAGCTTGACGCTGTATCCCGCACAGAGCAGGGTAGGCAGAGGGACCCTAGTGTTAAGACACTCCGTTCCCCATTTTCTGCCGAATTCTGGAGGCATTGCGTGTTGAGTGGTAGAACTCAACGCCGCGCTTAACCTCGACACCAGAGCGAAGAAATGGAAATATAAATTTAAGTAATTTAATTTCATTTCCTCGAGTGGGGATCGAACCCACAACCAGCGGGTTTTGCAGTCACACCTCGTGCCGCTGCGCCACGACTGGCCTTAAGGTACTCCGTTAAAAAATATCTTTCTTCCGAGTGGAGATTGAACCCACAATCATCGCGTTTTCTATCTGACGCAGTCTAATGGTACCTAATGATTATGTATATCATCATAACTATAATAAATCATAATTATACGTGCTGGGTTTGGAATATAATATCAATTGTATACTCCTTATTTTCCAACTACTAAGAACATTTTATATAGTATAAAATCCAATGATGCATCTTCTTTGATAGTAGAGGTTTATAATAATACTGGGAAAGCAGAGAACACTCAATGTATCAAGACACGCCATTCTTCACTTTTCGTCCGAATCTAAATTGTGGATGATGAATGGAGGAACTTAAAGCCACATTTTGACGTGCTAAACTAAGATAATAAACACATTTAATACCCACAAATCAGATTTGAACCCGCAAATTATAAAAAAAAAATGATATTTATGTGATATTTTTTATGATAATTTTCGTTCAATAAAATCCCATACCTACATATGTACGTACAAAAATGGAATTTTATTGAACGAATTTTCATCTATTTTTCGTTAATTAATAATGAATCGAAGCTTTCATGAAAAAACGTTTGAAAGCGTTGTGGTTTTGAAATGTTTATGTTTATATTTGCTGCAAAAAATCATTCAATTCTATTATATATTTTTTTTAACATAGGTATTTCCATTCATACGGTTCGTAATCGGATTTTTACCGAAAAAGAAACGATTATGAGTTCGATCCCCACTTGGGGTGGGATGGAGTGAAACAATTTTTGGTAAGAACTAGAACCATGCGACATGCAATGTCTCGAATATTGGTCGCAAAATTGGGAACGGATTGTCTTAAAACTTGGTCCCCTGAGACTCTTCTATACTCAGAATACAGCGGGAAGCTAAAAAAGACATATAAATCATCTACTTTACGTAATACATTGATACTTCGGTATATTTTTCACAATTTCTTCTCGGGTCGTGACAAATTCTGAGATATAGCGACATTCATGAGGTGGTTGACATTGATTTATGTTTTCTGAATACATGTTCACCTCTTTACACTGTGCTACTTTAAATGCAACGACGCGACGCTACAAGTGAAGCTACAATGCTACTTGTGATTTCATTTGTACGATTTATGTTATATATTTTTTTGAAAATAGTTTGTTGTGTGTTCACGAGGTAGTTGTGGCGCAGTGAGACACTATCTAAATTGTATATGCTACGCCGCTACGGTTATCGGTTCAATTTTTATTTAGAAGAGGATTTAAGTTATTTAAGATCATTTAAATGACTGTGAGGCCGGTCGTAGCAGAGGAACAAAGTGTGACTGTAAAATCGATTGGTTGTGGGTTCGATCCCCACTCGAGGAAGTGAAATATTTATTTACATTTATATTTTCATTTCTTCGCCACTCAGCATGCAATGCCCCAGAATTCGGCGGAAAGTCAGGAACGGAGTGTCTTAACACGAGGTTCCCTCGGTATACCCTGCTGTGTGCGGGATACAGCGTGAAGCTGATTGTGATTTATTAAATTACTTTAATTTTCTTTGTTCTGGTATAGCAAAACGCGGCATTGAGTTTCGGGACTCAATACGCAATGTTTTGAAAATTTGGCGGAAAGTGTGGAACTTTTTTCTTTTTTTTCATTCTGTATTCTGCACACAGCTGGGTAGGCTGAGGGAACCTAATGCAGTCAATTTTTTTTATTATATTGTTAAGTCTAAATAAAATTAAATCATCCTCCTCCGGTCAATCATCATCCTAACAAAAAGCTAGGTTTAATATGAATATAGAAGAAATCTCTAGAAAATGTGAAAGATCAAAGTATATAAGAAATAAAACAAATTTTGCCAATAATGTTATGTATATTTGTGTTTATGTAAAGCTTTCCTAAATCTGTTTTGTATGCCTACAGCGACGATCAAGACTTATTGGATTTTCTATACAAGAAAAGTTGAGTTTGTTTCATATAATAGAAATGTTTATGATAAATCATATCTTATCTTCGTGGTGCAGAGGTCGTCGTACGATTGTAAACGCGACGGGTTAAGCATTCAATTCCTGTGAAAATGAAATATTTAATATTTTCATTGCCTTTGGTAAATAGGCAGAGCACGCTATTGAGTTCCACTACTCAACACTTAATGCCTCGAGAATTCAAGGAATGGAAGTGTCTTAACAGAATGGAGTTTCTTGACACTGTAATATTAATTTTTTTAGCTTCACGCTGTACCTGGTACAGGTACAGTCGTTACGTATTGAGTCGTTTCTGTTTCTGTTGAGGCGTCGTGACGCAAGCGGGCAACTGTAAATGCAACAGGTTGTGGATTCGATTCCATGTCGAACAAATTAAATACTTATTATTTTCAATTCTTCACTCTGGTAACGAGGCAAAGGTCGGCGTTTAGTTTTGTCACTCAACATGTAATGCCTCCAGAAATCAACAGAAAGTGAGGAATGGAAGTGTCTTAATGTTAATGGAGTGTCTTGATTCTAGGTTCCCAGGTCTGCTATGTATAGGATACAGCGTGAAATAAAAAAAAATCCAATCAATCTAAAAGTCCTCTTTGGGCTCCCGTTGCATCATAAAAACCTTTTTTGTTTACAAAACTACATAATAGATTAAAGGTTTTGTAAGTACGATTATATCTACGACGATCGACCCCCCCCCCCATTTAAAACCGGCGTTAAGTAGTGGCTTTATGCCACTGCGTTTCGCATCAGGTAATGCCGGGCTCCGGCGGCCAATCCTCCTTAAAGGCCGGCAACGCACCTATAGCTCCTTGGGCGTTGCACGGGATCGTGGACGACGGTGATCACTTACCATCAGGTGACCCATACGCTCGTTTGCCTTGTTCTTTCCCATAAAAAAAGAATATTTACGTTCGTTTACCTGAATAATATTAATTATTACTCCACTTTCCGTTCCCCAATTTCCCTCTGCCTAGTCTGCTATATTCTGAAGGCATTGCACGTGAAGCAATAACGAAAAAAGATAAAACATTTAAAAAGAACAAAAAAGTAATAAAGATAACAAATTAAATAATTTTTATAATGATATACGGTTTCAAATAAACGTATCTTTTGATTTTTTACAAATCAAAACAATATTTTCCTTAAAAACCATCCAAAGATAATTATGTTCATTAATGTTGTGCGATAATTAAATTACTCATCTTTTACGACCTCATTAGAAAAGTAAAGGAAGTCCATTTTTATGACAATATACAGTATTAAAATCATAATTTTAAAAGAAAGTCCACGGTTTTACCCATGTAGACTTACTTCCTTCCGTACTGTATAGCGGAACCTATCGCCCCGTTTTGCTTAAACAGACTAGAGAAATATCTACATTTTAAGTGAATTCAATTAAATCACAAATTCACACGTTAACATTTGAAGTATGATATAATATTTAATTTTAAAAACATTGGCATCCACAAAATAGAGTAGATTGAACACTGAAACAAAGTGAACAAAAATTTAACAATTAAAATGGTTTATTTAAAAGGTTGACACATATCTATTATAAAATAGAGCAATTTTAATAGATCAATTTCATATGTCAGAGGCCAGTCGTGGCGCAGCGACACAAAGTGTGACTATAAAATACTTACTTAAATTTATATTTATATTTCTTCGCTCTGGTGTCGAGGCAGAGGACGGCGTTAAGTTCTGCCACTTAACACGCAATGCCTTCAGAATTCGACAGAAAGTGGGGAATAGAGTGTCTTACGCTAGGTTCCCTCTGCCTACGCTGCTGTGAGTGGCATACAGCGTGAAGCTGAAAGAAAAACATATATGTTATTATATATGCATTTGCTCCTCTTGTGACAAGAGAAATGCGTGATAATGAAAATAATCACATTTTTTTTTTAATTAAATAAACTAGTGGCAAGAGTTATTACAACTTTAAAAAAATTGGCATCATAATTATTTAAATTTTTAGATAAAAATTACATTCTTGATGAGAACAATGTAAAATAATTCTTTTAAGTTAAAATAATAATAATAATTTCATACTTAAGAAAGTTTTACTGAAAACAATGTTGAACCCTTTGAAGCTCATATTGTTGTGTGTCTGTAACTTTGTTCGCTTTGTCAAATAGAAAATTCCATTCTCGTAATAATTTTGAGAAATCACCCTGCATGTAGCAGGGTAGGTAGAGGGACCCTGTGTTAAAATGAAGTATTTTAACACAGGGTCCTTCTGCCTACCCCATTTTCCGCCGAATTCGGAAGGCATTGCGTGTTAAGTACACGAACGACCCGCGAACTCAACGCCGCGCTTTGCCTCGATATCAGAGAAAAGAAATTAAAATATTAGCTACGACTGACTTCAATTATATGTATAGGATTTATACATATAATTAACCTACATGACCCTTCGTTCTTTTACAATTTTACTATGTTTATGGGTATTATTATATGAAAACTGAATGTTAAGACAACCCAACTTAAATTGAGTATTGAGTGGCGGAACACAACGACGCAGTTACAAAATATGTAGATTCCGAAAAGCAAGTAGTATACTATAGTATACTACTTGCTTTTTTAATAAAAAATAGATTAGCTTTTATAAAAGCTAATCTATTTTTTATTAAAATCAAATCAAAATAAATCATAACCGAACCTGAGTGTATAATAATTAAGATTACTTCTTGAACTCTATGCAGTTTTTTTTAAATTCTGTTTTCTCAGTAATACAAATATCGAAAACTCCTACCTTTACTTTACGGTTTTCGATTCACCTTTTACTATAGACCAAAAGCGATGACTCTACAAAATATTACGAACGTATCGGAACTTTCCAATATCACTGATTACATTCCTTTCTTCTTTTCCAGGATTACCACGAAATAACTGAATTTTGTTTGAAATTCAAGTATATCTTATTTATTAATACTATAAAGCTGCAGTGTTTGTTTAATTGAACGGGCTAATCTTAGAAATTACTGATTCAAATGTAAAAATCTTAGTATTGAATTGTTAGGTATGTGTCATGTGCAAGACAAATTCCATATACCATAAAAGTGAAGATGTAGGTAAAAAATTGTTTTAAAATAATAAAGTAGCTTCTATCTGCAGTTTTAAAGAAAGAAAAGTCTGGATCCTTTAATTAAGTTCGTAGGAAAGTTGTTGATTGCAATCCTGAGCCATCAGTATTAAGAACTTTTGAAATTTCAAAAGTGCTTTACACTTTGCTTACAAGATAGAAGTTAAGAAAGTTAGCCTTTTTGCTTGCTTTATATTTTTTTTGCGCACACATTGCTTCACACTGTATCCCGCATACAGCAGGGTAGGCAGAGGGAACCTAGTGTTAGGGCACTTCGTTCCCCACTTTCCGCCAATTTCTGGAAGCATTGCGTGTTGAGTGGCGGAACTCAACCCTGTGCTTTGCCTCGACACCAGAGAGAAGAAATTAAAATATTAGCTATGACTGACTTCAATTATATGTATGAGATTTATAGATGAATGTTGATGAATGAAATGAAATGAATGAAATGAGGAATTTAAGATATAGGCACGCTTTGTACCCCTGCGCCACGACTGGTTCTTTTTGGTGGTTTATTATGTTTCTCTATTATAAAAAGATTTTTATTTAAAACACGTTGTAACATTATTCTAACATAATATTAGAGATTCAAACATCACCTCTTACCTACACTACATTTGAATAGTCAACCAACGACGTCTTAATATTTTTTTTTATTTATATAATATTTTGCCATCATGAATAAGGCTGTCGTGGCGCAGCGGCATGTCGTTCAACTTTGAATGCGAAGGTAGTGGGTTCCAATCTCACTGTATTATTATGACTTCCTCACTTTGGTAACAAGATAAAGAATCCTGAGAAACTGGACGAAAAGTGAGAAATGGAATCTCTTAACATTAGGTTCCCTCTACTTACCTTGCTATGCAGAAAAAAAATGATGCGGTAAAAAAGAATCTATACAATAATCACGTACACCTATCTATTGCATCTAATGCACCACATGTATCTAATGCACCACAATGGCTTAAGTATTTACTGCAGTAAATTTAAGTCGACGTCGAATACTCCACCGTCGTTGTATATTACTTTACATATTTCTCACTAAGGTGTAGAATTTCTTTAATAATGCACCGCGCACTGTATACTGCAATATCCACACACAACACGCCGCACAGCATTACTTACAATACACTATTGTCATGATAGCTTGTAACACTAACACGTAAAAGAAATTTATTTTAAGAGTTTCATATCTAAAGAGAAAAATCAGAATGCTTATAGGATTACTTTTTTGTCATTCTCTCCGTCCGCCTAAATCATTTTTAAAACAACGTGTTTGTCTAGAAACCTGAGCGAGGAAATGAAGTTAAAACAAATATTATAGTTAGATATATGTTAGTATTTGAGGCTAGTCGTGGCGCAGCAGCACCAAGTGTGACTGTAAAATCGACTGTGGGAACGAAGTGTCTTAACACTAGGTTCCCTCTGCCTACCTTGCTGTGTGCGGGATACAGCGTGAAGCTGATTTTTTATTTTAGATATATGAAGTAATAAATATTTAATGATGACTATTTAAATACACTTCTTATTTTCTCTTGTGTAAAATATAATAATATATACACAATATTTTTTTATACCCAGCAGTCTTGAAGCATCTTAGTTTTAGTTACAAAATAAAAATATATTTTTAAGCTAAAGATGGTAGGGAATTCAGCAATTTTGCAACAATTTTGCATATAAACGGTCAAACTATAAAGCAATTATAAGTTCCAGTGAACCAGTGGCTCCAACAATAAACGACGCTCGAACCGAGTTAAGATTAACCAATCTAATTTCCTCAAAGTTACAGAAGGTATTGTCAAGATGCTATCTCGGAGATCCAAAATACCTATTTTCGTACGACATGCTAACGAGAATTTCTTTTGGCTCACTATGGGAGGTTATGTTACGATTGTTCCCACAAACTATCTTTAGAATTTCTTTTTTAAAGCAAAATTAACTTTACTGTGGTAAAGATTCTTTTTTTTTTAGCTTTACGCTTTTACGCTGTATCTTGCATATAGCAGAAAGACAAAGGCAACTTAATTTTAAGACACTAGATTATTATTTTTGTGCTTTATAATACCTCAACAATCTGGAGGAAGGTGGGGACCATCTGCCTGTGTTGATATGTGCCTATATGTGAACAGGGTGAAACTAAAAAAAAATACTGTATCACTTAATATCAATAATATTTATAACCTCCGAATAACTCATTACTTAGCGTTCTATTATACCAAAAAATAACACAAAATACACCGCGCTTATTACATTCTATTTTCCAATTGGTTCGAATTGTAAGGTTTATCTGCAATTTCATCTGATCTTTTGTGAAAGGCTTTACTGATCCGAATTATAAGAACGCTGATATAAAATGGAGCTAACGTTCACAATGTTATATTACCACAGGTTGTTAGAATCAATTTGAACTCACAATTTTGTAATATTTTTTTATCTATTATACGATTTAACCATTCATCATAATATATAATCCCTTCTCTATAAATAACAAGACAGTAAAAATATTTTGTTTGTACATTTAGTAATTTTGACTGAAATGGATAGAGGGAACTTAAAAAGAGTTTTTTTTTATTTCTTGTCTGTCTGTTACGTTAATCTCCGAAAGTACTGAACCGATTTACTTTCACCAATTGTTTTGTTATAACTCAGAATAACGTTTATTTCATTTAAAGTTTGTTTCATCACAATCGGTTTATTAAAAAAAAAGTTATCGTCATTTGAATGAACTCAACGCATTATTTGCCTGCGAATATTATATAGCAATCGATAGGTATCGGGACTATAATTATACTACACGTTGTTATCGATTAATAAATGAATAATTGTTTGTAATAAATCTGTATTTTTAACTGTAATATATATATTTGGTAAAACGTTGTTTTCGATTAATGTAATCATATATTAAGTGAAATTTAACATAAAAACGGCATTTTTTAATCGATCGAACAGTTCAATTTAACGTTAACAGAAGATGATGCTTTATGCACAGCGCCTTAATAGATGGCGCTGTGCATAAAGCATCATCTTCTGAATCGCGCTGGTAAGATTTTTGACTAAAGAATGATATTCGAAACGTCTTGGTTATATGACTGTTGATAAAAAAATATATATTTTTAAAGTACTATTGTTCATAGTACAAACAATAAAGTAAACAAAATTGAATTGTTAGTGAAGATTACTATATTATATGTCATTATAGTTGTCAGTCAATTCTGTTTATTAAATAAATAATCATGTAGTTCAAGCGGGCGAAGCCGCGGGCGGGCTGCTAGTATAATATTTGTTTAAAATAATGTCCCAAATTCCGCTAAATTGGTTTATTTTGATGACTTAGAAATATCTGGCTGTTTACGTGATGATTATGCGTTCGAATCCTATTCGCAGAAATATAAATTATTATTATTTTCCCCGATCTGGCAAAACAAATTACGGCGTTGGGTACTGAAAGTGGCGAACGTGATGTCTTGTAAGGCTGATGATGAATGATTATGAAAAAAATATTCATGCTTAAACACTTATCACTTAACTTTAAGATTCAAATGAAATCACTTATATTTCACGAGGGTCCGTTCGATTCCCATAAGAACTTTGAGAAATTCTTATTTAGTTCTCCCCTAGATGCCTATGTAGGTTATATGCATTTTTTTAGTTGACTGGTGGTTGATATTGGTCTAACTTTTTTCTCTGTTTATTATATCTTACGTAAGACATGTGAATATAAAAGAAAATTGAGACTAGAGAATATGTATGTCTATTGATCTCGCTGGTATGTTTATTCGATCATAAATCGACTCCAAGCCCCTATATATCCGTTGATAGGCGCATCCCTCTTCTACATAACCGTATAGGCTTTACAACCTTTCCCCACTAGTTTATGAGTTTACCCAAAACTTAGAAATTTATGACCTATTAGTTAAAATTAAAGCCAAAATACTAACTTCAATGTAATAAAGATCAACTCGTGAATTTAATTTTGGTTAGTATTATATGGGCTGGAAGTTTAACTAACAGAGGACCTCTAGTAAAAATAAAGTATAAAGTTTATTTTATTCATTCAATTTACTTCCTTGAAATATGATTGGAAATAAATTTATAAATCAGCTTCACGCTGTATCCCGCACACAGCAGTGTAGGCAGAGGGAACTAGTGTTAAAACACTCCGTTCCTCACTTTCCGCCTAATTGAAATAGATTAAAATATTAATTATCAATTTTTAAGTTACTTGCGAAGAAAAAAAAAAGATTTATATAAATCACAACCCAATAATCTACAATCATCACGTTTACAGTCAGATATTCTTTCAGTGCGCCACAACAGCCTCAATGGGCGAAAATATTAAACTTAATTACCTTTTATTTATTTTTCTCTGTATTCTCTATTCGATTCATCGTAATAGTTACTACACCATCATTGAATGTTTTTACATTAATTTAAAACATTTTTTTTCCGCTTCACGCATGTATCCCACATGTTGCAGGGTAGGCAGAGGGTGCCTAGTGTTAGGACACTCCTCTTTCATTTTGCGCTGAATTCTGGTAACGTTGCGTGTTGAGTGGCAAAACTGAACACCGCATTTAGCCTCAACACCAGAGCGGAGAAATGAAAATATTAAGTCTTTCATTTCAAGTAAGAATCAAACCCATTACCTTATGTGTTTACAGTCACACGCTTATCCTTGTGCTAGAAACAAAGTTATAAATCATCTAGAAATTAAGCAAAAAAGTCATATAAAAAGGCTTAATACTAAACTAGCTTTTACAACAACTTACTTATATTTTGCATATCGTATACTGAAATGAGTTATTTATGAATGCCGGTAGTATATCGGCAGGTCAAAAGAAATATGTTCTCGTTGTGATTTATAAACGAGGCTCGATTTTGGGCGAAATCCTGTAATTTCAATCTATTAATCACTAAGTAAGCATGTGATTGATTTTGTATTATTTATCGATACTAGCAAATTTTCTACTGCTGTAAAATGTTAAAACTTTAAACCAGTATAAACATAAAATAAACTGTCCTTTTTATAGCCTTCACCTATACAAAGAACCATCATCGCTTGAGAACTTAGTTTTTTTCTATTCAACCATATTTGAGACATCAAATGCGACCGACGAAACTAAACGCCGCGCTTTGTTTTACCAGATTGTAAAAATATATATACTCATTTTCTTAATGAAAGTACAAAACAATATTTTTCTCCCTGAGCGGGGGCATCTAAACTGTAAAAGAGATATTTTGGTCATACCTTCCCACGTACAATGATTCTAGGGACATAATAAGAAGCCTAGGAAAATAAATATTATTAAAATAGATTTTCAATTCACTAAAAACCTCTAAACATAGAAAAGAATAAATACACCACAACAGAAAACACGAAAAATATCCATTATTTATAAATATTTACAGTAAGAGTTAAACGATTTTATTCGGTGGTGCTCTTATAACGACGTAAGTAGTTGTTCATGTTCAGGTACACGACGTCGGGTCTCTCACAGGGGACGCTGTGAATAATATTTTATTCCCTTTAGCTATTTACAAAGGTAAAATAGTCCTTTTGATGATATTGTTTTGTACTTTCATTAATTCTGAATATATTTAGGTTTGTGTGACATATATGTATGTTATAAAATACTAGGTAGTTTTCGCATGTTGTTTTGTTTGTAAATAAATAATTTCAGGCTGTTTCCCGCATATAACAAGGTAAATATTTTAAGCTAAGCACTCAACACGCAACGCCTTCGTGCTGAGAAGGCGGAGAGTCTTATCACTAGGTTCCCTCTGCCTACCCTACATGAGGGATATAGCGTGAAGCTGAAAAAAAATAATTAAAAGTATATATTCAATAATATTATGTTAAAACTTCCCTTGATGTTTAAGTTCACTATTGCAAGTTTATATAAAAAATAAATCGTAAAAAGCTTTTCGAATGAGATTAAAAAATTAGATGTTGAAAACCATCAAGCGATAAGGTATTTCTGACCTAATTACTAAGCCGATCGAAAAAGTAGGTTAGTTAATCCAGCTCTTGATTATAGTATTGTGAAATACAAGTGACTGCTACTGGAGTTACTGAATTTATATTTATGATAATTTTGGTGCATATTTGAGGCCAGTCGTAGCGCAGCGGCACGAAGTTCTGCAAGTAAACACGCAGTGCCTCCATAATTCGGCAGAAAGTGGGGAACGGAGTGTCTTAACACTAGGTTCCCTCTGCCTCCCCTGCTGTGTGCGGGGTACAGAGTGAAGCTGATTTATTTTTGATGCATATGTATTTAGAAAAAAAAAACATATTTCGTTTGCGTGGTACCTATGTTGTCTACATTTACCACTAAAGGTCATTTAAATTTGCAGCAAGTAGGCAAAGAGAACCTAATGTCAAGATATTTCGTTTTCAGCTTTCTGTCTGAATCTTTGGCTTTTTTTTTTGTTTTACGCTGAATCCCACGTAGGATAGATAGAGGGAACCTTGGAACCTAGTGCTAAGACGCTACGTTCGCATTTTGACACTTCTTTTTACTACTTCACTACTCATTACCATTACCAGAACGAGAAAATCAAAATATTATAAAGTGGCGCGCTTGTGCCTCTGCGCCGCTACTTTCCCCAATAAATTATATTTATTATACTTTTAACTATAAATTAAATAAAAATAAATTCCAAATTTCAAAACATATTAAAATTCTATACAAAGAAACCGAGTACATACCAAAAAAACATACTTTCTATAAACATATTTGAAATTGCTTGAACACCAATAATTATTTCTAATCCCAAATGATCCTGATCTGAATCCGCAGCAAAATTTCATATTATACTCGAATATAATCTGAGAGTAATCCTTTCTCTCATCGAATTATTTTAATAACGAAACCACGGTATAGGAGGAAATTTGTCGACTTAATATGAAACATTTTGCTATACACCCTTATACTGCAAGGTAACTGTACTATGTAAAAAAAGTATTTAAAATATTATTAAATTAACTTAACAAACACCTGTCGATTACCTTGGTGACTTGATTAAATATAAAAAAAATAGACATTTGTGGTTAAAATAATACTTATTTTCTTAATCAAAAATAGTTTCATATATTTGTTTGAAAAGTGGTTCTTATAAGAGGATAAGTTATAATTTTTATTTAAAATTAACATAAAAAAATATGATTTTAACAGAGTGTGGATTCGTTCTGTGGACCTCCCCTTATGTGTCAGCACGCTCCCACTGCGCCACTCTGCACTACAGCTGTTAGGTAATATTTATTGTTCATTATGTAGCGTTACATGTAAACAGTATGTCACTCGGGGGAAATCCCCCGATCTATCTAATTAGATATTTCATGTTTATTTAGATAGATGGAAATATCTAATTAGATATTTCATATTTTCATTTCCTCGCTGTATAAATAAGGAAAAGTAGACGCAGCGTTTAGTTCCGCCACTCACCACGCAACACTTCAAAAATTCGGCAAAAAGTGGGGAACGAAACACTTGGTTTCTAATATCCCTCTGCCTACTATGTGCTAACTGCTATGCGCGGGAAACAGCGTGATGATGTTTTTTTTTTAATTTTACACTACAGAGATAAACAATTATAAAAAAAAACATAAAACTTGACTGAATAAAACTAAAAAGAGAGAAATAAAGCCTAAGCTTATAATTTAGATAGTTTTAAAATATACATTTATAACAGTCTTAAATTGAAAGAACAGTAAAAAAATGCTAGAAAATATTATAAAACAACTTTAAATATTAATTAAACATCACAAAAAGATAAACAGTACAATACGTGAGTCGCGTTATGTGTTCTAGATATTGGATTGGGATTAGACGAGACCCCAAAATGCGAATATTGTTAATTTTAATATGTTTAATTTTCTTTATGAAATATATTTAAAAAAAATGGTTTTCAATTTCAAATACCTTTCAGTTGATCGTTAAGTTTTTCGTCAGCAGAAAAGATGAGCAGAATATACTTTCCGGCTCCATCATCAGAACATTTGTAACGTATTATTGTTTTAGTACCTGTTCAGTTTGCCAAGGAATTACTAAATTTCATAATAACTATATAATATTTTAATATTATAATGCAATAACATAACATTTTTATTTATACAAGTTATATTTAAAAAAAACCTCATAACCAAAATAACGTAGCTACGTTAAGCTTAAGCTTAAGTTTAACAAACACCCCAAAAGTTATGAGTTCAACTTCAATTTCTTATAAAATTCACAAGTAATTTTCAATTTATTTTTACAAAATCTCCATTAATAAGTAAAAATTAAAATTACAAGCACAAAGGGTCATTCAGTAGTTGCACCGGGTGGCTGTCGAGTGACGTCACGGCCCACTGACGGGCCGGGAGCGCTGAAAATTTTAACGAGCCGCTCTTGACCGCGTGTTACATCAACTCTGTTTTATGAACCGGAAACAATTGGAAGGAAACAAACTATATACTACTGGGCAGTATGGTAAACTTGTAACTAATTATAAATTTAAGGATTCACTAATATAATAGCAAAAAAGGAAACAACATGTAAAGTTCGCTTTCACATTTAGTTTTGAAAAGATATCACAGTAATACTTTAGTATAAATTCACATTTAGAAACTTTACAGAAAATTTAATTGTATTTCATAAACTATATATGTATTTCAGTTTTGGTTGTATTTGAAGTTAATATAAAGTAAAACTTACAGCAGCTTACTTAAATCCTACAGCAGAGTGGCGCAGTGGAAGCGCGCTGGACCCATAACTCGGAGGTCCGTTTATCGAAACCACGCTAGGTTTTAAAAGTAATTTTATTTGCCCTTTTTTGATTGAGTTTATGTATTTTATACTGCTACACCTCAAATATCATTTTTTAAGTCATTTTCAAAAATATGTTAAACATTTATAAAGAATTTAAAATAAATGGCAAGAGGAAAATAACTTGAATAGATAGATGCTTTTAACAGGATAAGATTTGGTTTTGTAAATAATTTGTATGAAATTCATAATAATAGTGGAAAAGTAGATATTTCAATTTAATTTATATTGCTAAAATATAAATGTCTATAAATAATAAACACACACAAGCACCATCATATCTTTTTATATTATTTCAAAAGTTTCACCACTTCACGTAGTAATCGTAATAATGATTTAATTGCCCTATACTTTACATAAGTAATATAATATACTAATAGTATAATATATTCCACCCAATTAATTGAAGTTCGAAAGCACATCGCGGTATTAATGAGCTATTGAATTACTGACACATATTTTATATTGTAATGACAACAATTTTGAAAGCTCAAATGAAGTCAATTAACAGATAAGCTCCAAATTGAAGAGAATCATTTACGAATTATGAACGCGTGGCTGTTTCATAATACAAATCCACGTTATAATTTGAATTTATATATAAATATTGCTTATAAAATTTTGATATTTTAATATAAATTAACGTATAAAGTATCTGTTTTATGACACGATCATAAAATTCGCGTCTGTATTTATACAAGCTTACATTTTATTAAGCCCCAAACAAAAGGACGTGTGCTATAAGTTTGACGGGTCTGTGTGTCTGTCTTTGGCGTTGTAGGTCCTGAATGAATGAATCAATTTGAGTGCGATTTTTTCAATCAAAAGTCCTATTCATCGCGGTGGTTCTTATATGTTCTTATATATTTTATAATCGGATTAGTAGTTTGGCACAATGAGGCAGTGATAAAATTTAGTTTTTTTTTTTATTTTGGCGTAACCCAACGCCATATTTTTTTTATAAGACTAGACAAACTGTCTCATATATGGACGTCAGTCTAGATGTTAGTGGTGCTTACAGTTCTAGATTCGATTCCCACTCAGTAGCATTGAGTTCCATTACTCAATACACAATATCAACAGATACGCAACAGGGTCCGCTAGGTTCCTTCTGTTCACCCTGAAAGAACCCTGAAGCAGCACAACAACGTTACACGTACAACATACGACATTAGCCTGAAAAACCATTTTATATATTGAATAAATAAACAAACACATAAAAATGTCTTTGACACACTCAATGACATTGCAAAGTCAAGATTTCAATCTCATATTCGCTTTAGTGGTACATACGTCTACGGAACGCAAATAGCTAATGCAGCAAAATGCAGAAAGCTTCCGAAACTAGGTTTGCTTCTATTTTAAGAAGATTTGCATTCAACAATCGATTCGACGTTTTTGAAGGCTATTAAGTTCGAATAAAAATTGTGCCGCGTTCATTGAAAGCGAACGAATCGTATCGAGAATCTTCTATAACTGAATAGCTTCGATATTCAGTTATAGAAGAGATTTCTTATTGTGTTCAATGTATATTTGTATATACTATGTAGTGTTTTATAGATAAGTTGTAGGAATGGTTTATGTTATTTAAAAAATAATAATTTGACTCCTAACTGTTACGATAATAAGTGTATTTTGTATATAATTATTAATATTTAATTTCATTGATTAAATTTATTAGGATTCAAGATATTAGGTTTTTTTTTTCGATTTCTGAATTTTATTTCGGCAATAGATTTATTTTAAATATAACATTTTCTACAAATAGATCCTATACTGGTTTTAATACGATCATAATGGTTTTAATATTTCAGAGAGGCCAGTCGTTGCGCAGGGACACAAAATGTGACTGTGACATCGACGTTGTGGGCTCGACCCCAACTCGTTGAGTTATGCAATGCCTCCAAAACTCGGCTTACAGTGGGGAGCGGAGTCTCCTAATACTAAGTTCCCTCTGCCTACCCTGCTGTGTGCAGGACACAGCGTTAAGCTGATTTGATCAAATTTCAGAGATAGAGCTACATAATCTAAATTTTGACCTATTTTTGGAGGCTTAAAACACGGCCCAAAGTGTAGAAATTGGATTTTCGTGATATTTTGGCTTCATTTTACTGGGAAAAGTAAATTTTGATTTGATTTGATCTTTCATTCTAGAAGTCTAGAGCCACGGTGTCACCAGGACGGAGGTGTATGTAACGTAAAGTTGATATAGACTTGTATCCGTATACATGCGGTGGGTAGTAATTGGGTCAGCGAAGTCGTAAAGTAGCGAGGCCTGGAGTGCTACTTGTTCAATATACCATTGGAAATTACCATTGTACTATTCTTCTAATATTTAATAGAACATATTTTTTTGATATCTGTAATAAATTATCATCTATAATCACATTTATTAATAATTAAGTAGGTGGTTAAATAATATATATTATGTAATACTTGGTATTCCCTTCCTATTAAGAGTGGCAGTACCTAATGTAGCGCTTTGCCTCATCACCAGAACGATGAATTAAAAATATAAAACACTGCATTTCCTCGAGTGTGAATCGAACCCTTAACCTGTCGCGTTTACAGTGGTACGCTTGTGCCTTGCACCATGACGGCCTTAGATATTTTATTTTTTATAAGATACTCCATTCTGCATCTTCTAATTTCATTGTCAATTTGTAACTGATTTGTTAAAAATTAAGTGAAATATTCACTTAAAAACTGAAAAACTAGCTCATAGTTTTGACTTACCAAATATGTGATACGGTCATCCATCATATTCTATCATAAAAATCACCTTTATCGCGTTTCTCATATATTTTACAATAAGAATACTACCATGTCTCTACCTATATAATATCTCAACCTATATAACGTATGTCGTTTTGTCCCCTCATAAATCGGCGCAGTGGTTTCATATGTTTCTCTAGCGTCCACATAACTCTCGCTGACACGCAGTTGCACGTACAAACTATGTTTTCTGGATTCTTCATAAAACGTACATTATTCAGACATTGTGGCGCAGTAGGACAACATCGGTGGTTGTGAGTTCGATCCACACTTGGGAAAAGATGTTTTTTTTTTTATTTCCTTGTCTACCATAGACAAACTGTAGCGTTGAGCTTCACCAAAGCAAAGCATGAGCATGTCTCGGAAAATGAGGTGGAAAGTGGAGAACTGACTGTCTTAACACTAGACTCCTTCTGCCTACCCTGCTATATACGGGAAAAAGCATAAGGCTGCAAAAATATGTAAATATGTGTTTACCTATACGTGATTAGGTGATTTTTTTAATTACAATTTTATTTAAAATAACATTGGCATTTTACTAGACACTTGTGAGTTCTAATTTTTCTTGAGTAATATTTTATATTTATTTTATAGATATCTCTTTAATTTGATTAGACAGATGAGTACTGCGGTAAATACTTATTAGGAATTAGGAGGATGTGAAGAAATGGAGGACTTTCTCTTATCTTATCATGCAAAATACGAGGCTATATATAAGTAAATCACAGACAGTAAAAATAAAATACTCCAGTCTACGTTCTCTTTGAAGGCATTTCGTTCTAAGCGTACCTCAACGCCGCGCTCAAATATCTTAAGAGTTTTATATTTCTACACTACAATAATTTAGATTTACATTCACTCCAAATATTATATAATATTTCCAGATCATTAGAAAATTTTATTAATTACAATTAACGTCGGTGCTACGTTTTGATATTAAATTAAGTTAAGTGACAGACAGCTCGGGCTTATCACTGCCGTGGCAATACTTAAATAGACGAACAATATTTGTTTATTTAGGCTTTTTCTTGAACTTTATATTTATTTTGAAGATTCTTATATATAGCGCTCGGTGTCTCAGGCGGAAAATAATAGTTTATATTATATTGTGTTCGTGTGATAAGCGGCCGAGCGCTTAAAACGCTTACAACGAGACAGATCGGGTGAACGACGCCGGTGGGAAAGGAATTTCTTCTTTTATTCATTGGTTATTTATATTAATTGTTAATTATAATTAAGTCACAGGTTTAAGGTACATTAATTTAGGTTTAGACAGATTACTGTTCTTCTAACATCGAAGGCCGTAAGTAATATTAAATATATTTTAGTTTCAGATTTAGTTTGTATTTCATTTTAAAATGTTGTTAAAATAAGAATATATATATACATATATAAAATCGTAATTTCTTAAGCCTCCAACTGCAGTCCTCGTAACATTTATCGATTTTTGCAGTTTTTTTTATTGTTGTTTGAGATATATTTTTTTTATTTTTTTCTTTTGCTTGCTCTGGTCGAGCGCGGCATCGAGATCCACCACTTAACGTGCCTTGTCTCGATATTTGAATAAAATGGAGATCGGATTGCCTTTTACTAGGTTCCCTACGTCTAGCCTGCTCTGCGGCAAAAAGTATGATATATATATTACGAGAAGCACAATGTACCGTGCAAATTATTTTATTTGTATTACAAGAATGCTAAGGTATAAATATTAAAAAATATATATAAATTATATTTGAAATATTCTGGCAAAATATTTTAGAAATTTTTGTATTTTTTTAGAATAATTATTATTCGTTTTCCGATTGAAAAAAATACTATTATCGCCTTTTAGTATTTTTTTTCTTGTATTTTCTTAATTCATCATCGTCCTCGGTAGTAATTGACTTAATATTTAATTAGGTATATATGCAATATATATGCAATGCAGTTAAATATACATTTAAAAGTTTCCTTTGTAAAAAAGTGACTATTGTTAACTATTTTGTTTACCTTTATATTTCTCGAGATCTTTAGGGGATGAAGCGGTGTTTTAAAGTTCAAATGGACGTGAGCAAAGTTACTGCCGGTCCGTTGAGCTGATATATTTCTGTCACATTTGCGTGACTAGGGGACTTTTGTATTGGGGTAAGGGCTTTTTTTAACTTAATTTTGAAAGTTTTAACTGAAAATACAAGTTACTTTTGTTTGTTTTATTATTATTTGAATATATTAAAGTATGTTTGTTTTATTTTTTAGATGTTTTTAAATATACTGTGTTGGTAAAATAAATGTATGTAATTGATAAAAAAAAGATTAAAAAAATATATGTATTTTTTTACAATAAATATTAATAGATTAGAACAATATTTTAAAACATTTTTAAAGTGTTATTCCACACTTAGGAAAGAAAAATACTTATTTAGAAAACGTATAAAAATTTGAACGTAGCGGGGCTCGAACCCGCGCCTCCTGGAAACCGACCAGGCGCTCTGACCACTAAGCCATTGATGAGAACGTATGGTAGAATTTGTAAAAATCTCCCTACAGAGATACTAACAACATAAATAAGTTGTAACAAGCGTATAAAAATTTCGACGTAACTCGATGAGAACGTAAGGCTTACTGGTAAATAATATTCGTCTAATCTAAGTCTATGCTCCTACAGCAGAGTGGCGCAGTGGAAGCGTGCTGGGCCCATAACCCAGAGGTCCGTGGATCGAAACCACGCTCTGCTAAAACGTTTATTTTTATAGTATGTTTCACATTTGTAAAAAAAACATTCAATACCTACATAGTTGTAATTTTTGTAATATTTTCTACTATTAAAATATTTTAATTATAATAAAATTTACAATTTGAATTTGCTTAACTTATGGTTATCTCTGCCTACCCAGCTATTTGTTGAATAAAACGTGAAAAAAGATAATTTGTAGTTTTTATTTTATTTATTAACAAGAACAAAATCTATAAATTTAATATATGGCAATCTATCATGGCCAAAGCAGAATTTTATCCGACTAAATTAAGATACTATAGGCAAATATCAGGTGTTCTATAAAATATTTCCAATTTCACATATTTTTGACACAATCTCAATTTGCAAAACGATTGGAACAAACGTTTGCTCCCTATCTAATAATTTATTTACATCGCTTCCCGACGCTCGTCAAATATTTAGAACTATTCCAGCTTTTTACGTTATACCTTTCACTTTCGTAGCATAAGAACGGTATTGACTTTATTGGGGCGGCTTAGATCTAAATGTTGGGAGAAAATCATCGAAAGTTGCGAAGCTAGGTCGTTTTATTTGTTATGTGTAATGAGGTACTATTTTCGTGGATTTTATCAACATTTTTTATATTTATTTTTTGTTAAAAATAGATAATATTTAAAGTACTCCGTTTTGCAAGTTTCTACACGAATACTAAAATTGAAACAAAGAAAAAATAAAAAAAATATTTTTAACTCTTAGTTGTAGCTCTGTAGTTAGACGCTTTTCTCCGCACAGCAGAGTAACCACAGTAAGCCTAGTGTAAAGAGTTAAGACACTCCGCCAATTATTTTATTTAATTTTCAAAACATTGCGTGTTGATTGACGTAATTAAACGCTGCGTTTTATAAATAGCAAGGCAGATAATTAAAAATAATATAAATAAAATTATTGAAAATCGAACATACAACTGTCGCGTATACAAACCTCAAAAAATAAGATACATACAAGGTAGTGTAGGTATAGCAAAATTTGAGTGATCTTCTAAAGGATTGAGTATCCAGCCACCCATAAATCATTGGTGTAACCAGATTTGAAAGTTTCTATTCAGCTCGGACGAACTTTACGTCAGTAAAGACAAACAGTACGCTGCATCCGGGATCACATTTGCCTTAACTTTGAAAGCCGTTTTAGAGAAGGTATATATGTATATTGCATTATTTTAAAGTGATGAAATTCACTTAATATTCATAATTCGTAGATTTTAACCATAGAACTGTACCCATATTAGAATTTCCTAAACGGTACTCTGGAGTACTTGTGTACCCCCAATATAAAAACACGAAAAATAAAGAAAAATACACGAAAAAAGATAATAAACTTTTATTAAAAGTTAACTAGTTATATTTTTAAATATTTATTTCAGTCTTATTAATAGAATTTGTAATCATTACTATTAATGATTACAAATTCTATTAATAAGACTGAAATAAATATTTAAAAAGTCTAACTAGTTAACTTTTTATTTGACAAAATTTTCACATTTTATGTTGGTGTTCAAAACATATAAAAGGCTGACACTTACTGTGACGAGGTACTTAGTAGTGGCTGCCATAGTTATTGGACGTTTTTTTTTACAAAAATATCTCCAATACTTATTTATCTAACTGGGGTTTTATGAGTCTAAAAGCTAAAATCTTCAGGTAGGTGCTTTTATTTTTTGAAATCTGACACATTAGTAGAATTTGATGAGAACAATAATATTATGGAATTGATTTCAAATATATTTAAAATTCCGTAGAACACACAAAGGCTCCAGCTGCGAGTTTAAAAAATTATCACAATTATTCAGATTTTTTCGTCCACGACCACGCAAAATATCTGGAACACTGAGAAGAGTGATGAATTGTACCCACCTGCGCAGATCCTTCAAGTTTTTCGTCCGACTCCTGAATTGACTCTACCTCATTTTTTTTAGAATCAATTACGCTTTCTGCATGCGAAAAACTTCAAGTATCTCATCAGTCTTTATATTTCTTATCTTCTAATGCCTCACCGTGAACCAGTTCTTCTTGGTTGTCCGCCTCAGAACATCAAAAAATAGTTAGTCGTTTATAGGTGCAAAATACGCAAACCAAAAAATTGTTTAAAATACAAAATTGCTACACCTTCAAATCAAATTTATCAATTAATATTCTATCTATATTAATAAATACGACAAAATAAAAGTACCAAAAACCTTGAAATATTTACGTTGGAAGTACCTCTGTTCTTTTTTTCATAAGTACTTGAAATTGCGATGTTGTTTTGTTCCTTGTATAATTCTGCATGCTACTCTTAAAACGCTAAAATAAGATTTTAATGCAATATATTTCGAGTACCATTACTAAGCGTTTACAATACAACATTCGGTGGAAAATGGAGAACTATCTTGGTTACAACAAAAAAAAATCGTATGTAAAAGTTATATGAACAAAATTTTATTTTTCATTTGAAATGTGAACATATAAATCTACTAAAATTTAATTAAGTTTTATATTTGTATGCTTTTAAAATAACAAATATAAAAAAAAAAAATTTAGGCGGTCGTGGCGCAGCTGACTGTAACACACAGTAAGACGACAGATGGTAAATTTCGCCTCTCAAGTCTCAATACAAAAAAAATGGGAAACAAAGTATCATAATGAATAACTTAGGTATATTGAACTCACAGCCGAACAGCAGAGTGGCGCAGTGGAAGCGTGCTGGGCCCATAACCCAGAGGTCCGTGGATCGAAACCACGCTCTGCTAAAATGTTTCTTTGAACATATGTTTTACATTTTTTTTTTAATTTTAATTTTATATAACTCAATAGTAATTATTTTTAAAATCTATATTAACATCTATATACTGTAATTTTAAAATATTTTGTTAAAATTTATTGTGATTCAATAATTTAAGGGGTTTGTAGGTGAATTAAGTAAAATAACAAAACAAGTCTATTACACTGCTGAAAAATATTTAACAGATAAATATGTATGGAACATAAGTATATTAATTGAACATACTGCAGGATAATACAGTTAAATAAAATAAATAAAACAGCTTCACGCTGTATCCCGCACACAGCAGGGTAGGCAGAGGGAACCTAGTGTTAAGACACTCAATTCCTCACTTTCTGCTGAATTCTGGAGGCATTGCGTGTTGAGTGGCAAAACTTAACGCCGGGCTCAACCTCGACACCAAAGCGAAGCAGTGGAAATATAAATTTAAGTAAATATTTCATCTCCTCGAGTGGGGATCGAACCCACAACCAGTCGGTTTTACAGTCACACCTCGTGCCGCTATGACATAGAATTATAAATACAGAAACAAATGTATTTATTTGTAAATATAACAAAACCGTTTGAACAAGTAGTTAATTAATGTCTTCGTAAGCTCAGCAATTATGCTTCGAGTGCCAGCGATTTCACTGATTTGCATAAACAACCGGTCTATGAATACGATTTACAACTGTAGTAATGTATATACTATGTTTATTTTGACTTCAAAAGTATATCTTCACGCTGTATCCCGCTTTAGCATGGCAGGCGATGGCTATCATAGAGATGTCTCTTCGCTGTGCGTTCTGCCACATTTATCATGGGGGATGTTCAGGGGAACTGTTTGACCAGGTATCTGCCACCGAATTTTATAACCACACAGTACGTCATAAGCTCAAATATCATTATCACTATCTGGGTATGGACACACTCCACTACTGCCATATCGTAGGAATTTCCTTGCACGTGCCAAACTACCTAAGATCTGCCTGCATGCCTCAGGACACCGGTACCTTTAAAGAGTAGTAGTTACACGGGATATGCCTTGTTTTTTCCATAAAAACTGAACCCAGTGTTAAGATATTTCGTTACCAGGCAAATTAGGTAATATCCAAAATGTTGTATGTTAATTGAGGGAATGAAAGCCGCGCTTTGTTTTGTTAAAAAAAAACAATATTGACAATTGAAAATAATTCATTTACAGCGTGGGAATCGAACCCACAACCATCGTGTTTACAGTCAAACGGTGTGCCTTCCCGACACTACGCCCTCATTGTACAAAGTATTTTATTAGGACCAAATAAAAAACATGTTTACTGTCGAAAATGGGCTGAACTATATTCAAAAGTATTAGGGAGAAATGAGTTCTATTATAACTATATTAATATTCAAAATGCTTTAAATAAGAATATTATGTGTATCATGAAATATGAAGTTAGTTGATTAGAAAAGTTTGACTTTGAAATAATTTTTCTTTTTTCGTATCAAACTAATTTAGAGCCAACAAAAGGAAAAAGATTATTTTGCATTAAAACAATGCTACGTTTTTTTTGTTTATTTAATTTAATATTAGTTCTCACTCGCAATTTTGTTTGCATGGTAAATGGAAAAAGGAAAATCAGTTTTTTTTTCTGATACTGTAGAGAATTAGAGAAATCCTGTATTAAGGTCAATCGTGGCGCAGCGGCACGAAGTGTGACTGTAAAACCGACTGGTTGTGGGTTCGATCCCCACTCGAGGAGATGAATTATATACTTACATTTATATTTCCATTTCTTTGCCCTGGTTCGAGGTTAAGCGCGGTGTTGAGTTCTGCCACTCAACACGCAATGCCTCCAGAATTCGGCAGAAAGTGGGAAACGGCACTCCGTTAAGACACTTCTTAACACTAGATTCCCTCTGCCTACCCTGCTGTGTGTGGGATACAGCGTGAAGCTGATTTATTTGATTTATTTCTCTATTAATGATTTCCTACACTTTCTATCCTACTTATATACCAAATTTGAACTGTTTAAAAATTTTGACTGTGTGTTGCTTGTCTATTATTTCATAAAATTAACTTCACGCTGTATCCCGCACACAGCAGGGTAGGCAGAGGGAACCTAGTGTTAAGACACTCCGTTCCCCACTTACTGCCGAATTCTGGAGGCATTGCGAGTTGAGTGGCAGAACTCAACGCCGCGCTTAACCTCGACACCAGAGCGAAGAAATGGAAATATAAATTTAAGTAAATATTTCATCTCCTCGAGTGGGGATCGAACCCACAACCAGTCGGTTGAGGCCGGTCGTGGCGCAGCGGCACGAGGTGTGACTACAAAACCGACTGGTTGTGGGTTCGATCCCCATTCGAGGAGATGAAATATTATTTCATAACGGTAAAATTTCCTGTGCTTCTCTTGAACTGTGCGAGTTGGCCCTAACTTCAGCCTGCAGCCTTACTCTTCAATGCTCTAGAGACAACACTATTTTGTTGTTTGACCACTAGTAGATAACTAGTAAATCTAGATAAACTCAAAGGCTGTTTTTGTATTTACAATTATTAATAACTATAAGAATATTATTAACATTTTAAGATACCACTCACATTAAAAAACATGTAAAGTATTTGGTATACTTTTTATTTTTTTTGCGGCAAGACTATTTACAACCTTGATAGCGTCTCCTTCAATACTTAAAAAAATGAAAACATTTCACTGTTTCGTCAAATAAGCGGTATCACATCTCGTAGTAAATCTGTTCGAACTAAGTAAAGAAGTATTTATCGATTTTCCCTCATCTACTAACTGCAGCAACATCATAAAAGTGTTAACAACAAATCTTTTTCATCAGCAAAAAGCTCGAAAAATCGTCAGCCAGGAGTCATATATCACCTTCTTCGCCGCCGTGATCGTTGTAACATTTGTAACATAAAGAGGATTTTCAAAGAAAATACACTGGAACTTTTCGATTGGGGTTGAAAAGCTTAAGCCTCGAGGCGCGAGGAATAAGTTCACTTCGGAGGAAGTCTATTGATATCGACAAATACGTACTTAATAAAGCTGATAAAAAAAATAAACTTTACATAAAATATCTGTCTTTGTATTTTGTTGTTGCTTCGCTGTACTCTGCAAGTAACAGGGTAGGCAGATAGAGCCATTTTATTCTTCACACACTGCCCGAATACTTAACACCACCTTTTCTTTTGACAAAACAGGAAAATAAAGATGATCACTCCCCCGTGTAAGATCGAACCCACGAACATTGCATTTCTGTTCACATACTGTGTCCCACTGCGTCACAGTGGCCTCTGGTAACATACAATTTCAACCCTCGTACGTATATCCAGGTTTTCTAAAAAAAAGAAAGAATAAGATTTTATTAAATAACTGTATCTCAAAATCACATATCTATTATATTTACAAAGAATAATAGAAAACAAATAAAAAACTGACGTCCTATCACAATTTAGAAAGAAAATATCGCATGACGTAACTTATATTATGTTTGCCCTCAGATAAAAAAATATTTTACTCGTATTGTAAGAGGTCGTTTGATTCCATTTTGGCGTGAAATTGACTGTCTCAGACCCTTCTCACGGTCTCGTAAATGTCGAAGGAAGTACATTAGTAATATAACTCTTATTACATAGGATCATGGGATCTACGTTATTACAACTGATCCAGTGGTTAATGATTTTGCTAGGTCCATAAGATCATGAGTTCAAACTCTAATCAAGATGGATATATCTTGTATTATGTTATCCTTTTGTAAAAAATTTTGTAGAGATTTTATTAAGAAGGCCAAACTGAATATTTTTTAGAGAAGAAAAGCACCTGCTGCCTTGGCTGTGACTGTGAAGACATTCCGTTCCCCATTTTTTGCTCAATTTGCTAGACATTGCTCGACGACTGCTGGTACTTAACGCCGCGCTTTATCTTATAACCAGAGCGTCGAAATAAAAAAATATATTTCTTCTAGTGGGAATTGAACCCACAACCGTCACCTGTACACTCGATACTATGCCGCTGCGCCACGATGGTGCCCACAATTGTAATATCTATATGTACATACATATATTGTGTTATATTATAAAATAAAATTATAAGTTAATCCAACTAAATTTAAAAACGTCAATTATTTTTTATTGACATTAAAAGTAATGTCAATTTTAAAGCACAGAAATCTTTTAATTGAGCTTCTGAGTAACAGTTATATATCACCATCAACTTAATTCAACATTAATAACCATAATAACCATTTGATTATATAACTGTTATAGTAAGTAAGCCGTTAAATCGCCTGCATCGTTACGTGTCTCTTACGTCTCGAGTGTTTTGGCACTAGCGTGTATCGTCATATAGATATTTTTTCAGTTCTAATAAAATAAATATTTCGAAATTTTGTTAACCTTTCAAGTAAGTTTATTATTATAAAAAATCTTTAAAATACAGGTAACGTTTGAATAAAAAAAATATCTTTTAAAAGAGATAAATAATATTGAATTGCTCGGTTTTAGAGAGCTCACTCGGTTTACTATTTATATCTCTATATAATATACATTATTTTTTAGCTTCACGCTGCCACATATAGTAGGTAAGCTAACTTAGTGTTAAGACACTCCATGTTAAGTAGCGGAATTCAACGCCGTGCTTTATATATTTAATTTTTCATTAAATTAGAGTAAAATTAATACTTGCGTATTAATAAGTTTTATTGGAGCTTCAGACTTTATCCTGTATACCAACCAGATTGAGTAGAAAAAATTTAATGTTAAGACACCCCATTCCTCAAAAAAAAATCATTTCCCCGAGTCAGGATCGAGCATATAACTATCGCACCTGCAGTCAGATGCTGTCCTACAGTACCGCGATAGCCTCAAGCACAATTGATACATAAAACATAACCAAAAATATCAGATCGCCACATTTTAAAGTTATTACTTTAATATTATCTACAGAAAAAAGGGCAAAATACAAAAACAAAAACAATATTTCAAATGAAAGTCCTCCGAGATATAAATGGGTAAATGAATTCATCCCGTTATGAATGCCTTAGCGTCGCCGTTTTATTAATTGATATAAATCGGTCGTCTGCGGGCGAATGCGGCGCTTAATTTGAGTTTTCATTTTAACTAAGAATAATAGGAACAAAGCTTCCCTTATATATAAAATATCAAGATGACGGGATATCATTATAAAATGCTTAAATTTATGTAATTTTTGGTTGGTTTGGTTGGTTTGAAAACATAACAAGTTAGTATGTAGTTATTTGGTTTTCTTGGTCTTAAGGCGTATCCCGCATACAGCAGGATAGGCGGAAGTGACATAGTGTTAAGACAATCCTTTTCCCACGCCTCGCTCAAATTTCGAGATATTACGTTGTAGTGGCAGAACTCAGCACCGCGCTTTGTTTTGTTATATTTCTTAAATAATTATTTTGTTTTTGATAGGATAATCATTACTTTTCGTAAAGAAATTATTAATATAAATCATTAATATTTTGGTATTTTTTAAATAGTTTGAGTTAAATTGTTGAGATTTTATATATCATTTAGCATCTTTGTTAATAAGTTTATAGATTAATATAGATTAATTAGTTGAAAAGTTATGAATGGTTCAAAAGTAGCTTGAAATGGTTCGTATAAATAAACCATGCCCGTTTCCAGTTTTTTAACTTGCCTCGACGCTCTACCGTGTGTCTTGATTCGTAAACTTCCTATGTTATTACTTGTCCGAATAACTTATAAAGCTTTGAAAGCACGAGGCGAATAACTAATTGTGAGGACGTTAAGCTTGCTGAGCTTGCAGTAACCGCTAACAAGTAACAAGCATTAGCTCCTTTCAAGCCAAACCAACCAAAATTCACGATGGAAAAGCATATTAAGGTGGAATATATATTAATGTATAAGAACCTAATGGTTCACGCTGTATTCCACATATAAGAAAGTAGGCAAAGGGAACTTGGTAACGTAAGACACCTCGTTCCCCATTAAGATATTTGCACTACCCATTTTCCGCCAAATGTTTGAGGTGCTTGCACTGTGTATTTAGTACCGCTACCAAATTACCATTCACTTAAATTGGAATCCAACCCATAACCAATGTGACAACCAACACTTAAACAGTAACACGAGACACGAGAATCATTTTTGAACTCGAACCAGTTGTTCTTGAGTTTTGAACTGAACAGCTTTATAAAATTAGTACAGATTAATTAAGAATATATATTTATTAGTATAGAAAAGCTCATTATCAGCTTTCCTCGTGCGACTATAGAATACTGTACAAAACTAGTTTGTTTCGGTACACTAGAAGCTTACTGATGCCAGCTCAGAGTTACAACGTCACACCTAATTATATGTTAAGTCATTAAAAAGCAGATATATTATGAAATTTATCGAAATTTTGAATTTATGTTACATACAATTATTAATCTCAATTTACAAGTTGGGCGTCGAATGCAAACGCGATGGTTGTAGGTTCGATTCCCATTCGAGGGAATATACTAGTTTAATTTTATTTCTGGTAACGAAACAGCGTGGCGCTGAAGTCTGCTACTCAACGCGCAATATCTCGAAAAGTAGGTAGAAAGTATGGAACGGAGTGTCTTAGTAAAAATATATTTTATAAAATATGGCTTTACATTTGTCTAGCTCCTGTCTTCAACAATTTCTCTAAAGCTAAATAATTATGAATAGGATTTATAGCGGATTAAATTTAATCCAACATTCGAAATATCAAAATGTAGAATAACCAAAACGCAATCGTAATATTTTTCCGCCGCCGGCAGTAAGTCATGGGTACATCTTCCAACTGTGAAATCAATTTTTATTTTTATTTTGTGCACGTATACAATTTACATGAATTCTTTTAAGATTTAAATAATGGGTTTTTAAACAAATCTTTTCTAGGTCTCCCTTACGCTATACAGAATCTTAGAATAGTCGTTTCTCAGTCACCTCTCTTAAGCACGAATTTATACAGGTATTTTTCAGGTTATTCTGACGCTCAGAGCTTAGAGACTAATACAGAACCTTTCCTGCAGATCACCGTACCGTGAGCTACATGACGTAGATTTATAAAGACGGCAGTGTATCCAGGTCATCCCGACGCTCGTTATTTAAAGAGACTAACACAGGTCTTTTCTAGATCACCTCATAGCACATAATAACTTAACTTTACACATTGAAAATTCCAATTTAATTTGGAGTAAAATTATGATAATTGTAAAGTGTGGTGAACTTACTCACAAAGATGCACAGCCGCACAGGCCTGTGTTTTCACTCGGTATTTTTTTAGGCCAGGCCAGTCGTGGCGCAGCGGCTTAAAGTGTGACTGTAAAACCGACTGGTTGTGGGTTCGATCCCCACTCGAGGAGATGAAATATTTACTTAAATTTATATTTCCATTTCTTCGCTCTGGTGTCGAGGTTAAGCGCGGCGTTGAGTTCTACCACTCAACACGCAATGCCTCCAGAATTCGGCAGAAAGTGGGGAACGGAGTGTCTTACACTAGGTTCCCTCTGCCTACCTTGCTGTGTGCGGGATACAGCATGAAGCTGATTTATTGATTTAATTATTTATTTTTTTAGGGTTTACTAATATCACAGATTAAGCTGTACAGTAAGTAGGCAGACACTTTGTTCCCCAGTTCAAGTTTCAGATCACTGCGTGTTGATATTTTTTTATCAGAACTAAAAAAAAATAATGCATACCCTCAACTTAGAATCGAAACCATAACCGTTACGTTTACAATCAGACGGTATACTACTGCGCCTCTAAGAGCTTTAAATAAAATGAAAAAATAGATATTACGAAATTAATTAATATCTTGATACGGCTTCATTTTCATGTACTGAATAGCCAGATCAGTTAATCTATTTCCAATATGTGGATGAAACCTAACAGAAACGAGCCTCAGTTATTAGAAATTTTATAATTAGAAATCTCGTTTTTATTATCTGTACTTTATTTTTTTATTTCATTTAGGAGTACATGCTAAAAACATAGATAGCGTTCTGTAATACATACATATGTACGTAAAATTAGAAATTTAAAATGATTTTAGGATAATATGAATTAGTTTTTTTTTTTGTATCTCGCACATAGCAAAAAATCTAGTGTAAATCTAGTGTTAAGACACTCCGTTTCCCAATAAGATACTTCCGTTCCACAATTTCCGTCGAATTATTGAGGCACTGTATGCTATATGGCGGACCTTAACGAATCGCTTTCTCCGTTACCAGAGCGAGGAAATGAAAATATTAAACATGTCTTTCTCTCGAGTGGGACTCGAACACACTACCGTCAAGCTTATAGTAGCATGCCTCTGCGCCTCGACGGCCTTAATAAATTAGTTCATAGCTTTTATTTACATAGTGATATAAAAAAAAACAGAACGAAGTTTCTGAAGTAGTAAAATACAGGCGAATTTTTTATATAAACGGAAAAAAAAGAGACAGATTTTACGTTTTATAGTTCACTCAAACAAACAAACAAAATTAAAGACTACGACTTGTATATCGATATAATTTTTAATTAATTCCATAAATTAACGTTGCACTATGTTGCACTACTCTGAGGAACCCTCCTCATTTTAAATATTACGTAATATATCAATTCAAAGAAAACTTAAACTATATCAATCAAGAACCAACTACACTACAAGGACGTTGAACTATAAAATTATATCAATCAACTCCGCCTGCTCGTGTCCATCGCTGTACGTAAACCTTCCCAGGGTGCGCTAGAAATTCAGTTCATCGGTAAATCGAGGTGGAAGGCGTCTTATGATACGCTTGTCCCGGTCTTTATCCCGGTCTTCACTTAAGACTTTAAACTTATGTAGTGTTTTTAAACCGGCTGTGAGATTCATCTTTAATCATTGCTGTATAAGTGATGTAGAGATTTGACGCGATTTGAACCTACTAAACGCTGCTCAACCTGAATTATAACTGAAAAAAATAGTAACAAGAAGTAACAAGAATGCTACTTTAAAATCCAAATTGGTATATATACATTTTTAAGTTTCTTTCCATAATCTTTATTTTTATTTACTTAATTTATATTTCCATTTCTTCGCTCTGGTGTCGAGGTTAAGCGCGGCGTTGAGTTCTGCCACTCAACACGCAATGCCTCCAGAATCCGGCAGAAAGTGGGGAACGGAGTGTCTTAACACTAGGTTCTCTCTGACTACCCTGCTGTGTGCGGGATACAGCGTGAAGCTGATCTTTATTTTTCTTGGTGTGTTCAAAATAAAAATATATTTTTTTTACTTTCATTATTACATGTAATTTTTAAAGTTTTTATAATATGTGTGTATTTAGTATAAACGCTTTAACATACATACAGGACTTTGCTGACGTTTGTTTTGGTTAACACACGTGTTAGTGAGGGTTTCTTATTTTTGTGTTATTTTTTCATATAGTTTTTGTACAAATTGCGGTTTTTAAAATAAAAGATCTGTATTTCTAAGGTTTTAGGTTGTTGTGAGTGTTTGTGGTGTTTTTGTTAGTAGATTAATTGTATTATAAGGTAAGTTAGGCTAGTTGTTTTTAAAATGGATGCAGAGCATCCGCCTGACCCCC
>JAATLQ010037690.1:35021-61450 GCA_013421005.1 Heliconius erato x Heliconius himera | reverse complement strand
ATACTTCCTTAACATGATTAATTAATGTATTTTTTGTATATAGTCTTGAAAAAGTTCTCTTGAGAAATATATCTACTGTAAATGAATGCAACGTACTTGTCAATGATTAAAATGTATTGACACACCTCGTCGTCTAAACACAATATAAACTTTTATAAACTATGAACTCACAATCAGAATTTACTTTCCAAATACATATACTTTTTATTGTAGACATCGCCATTTGAGCCAGTCCCGACGAATATACCTACTTTATTATTTTTGTTAATGTTACCAACGTTGAAGTTTAAAATAATAATTATGGTTGACTAAACAACTATTTATTGTACTTCTTTTTTCAGCTTCACGCTGTATCCCAAACGCAGCAGGGTAGGCAGAGGAAACCTAGTGTTAAGGCACTCTGTTCCCTACTTTCCGCGGAATTCTGTAGGCATTGCGTGCTGAGTAGTGAAACTCAACGCCGCACTTTGCCTCGACACCAGAGCGATGAAGTGGAAATATAAATTTAAAGAAATGTTTCATTTCCTCAAATGGGAATCGAACCCACAACCAGTTTACAGTTACACTTTGTGCCCCTGTGCGACGAACGGCCTCAATTTACTTTTTAATTGTGGTTAAATAAAATAATTGTAATTTAATTATGTCAGATTTCTATTAACCGACTTCTTAAAAGAGGAGCTCATCAATTCGACTGTATTTTTTATCCTTGTTACCTCAGAATTTTTGACTGTGTGAACCGATTTTGATGATTCTTTTTTTATTTGGAAGGTAGTGCGTCCCGTGTAGTCCTGTTTTAATTTAGTTCATTTCCGACAATGGTATCTATGGGAAAATTATATAAATCTCAAATTTACATTATATATGTGCGCGACAAATGGACGAATATCTAAATATCAACTCAACCGATTTTAATGATTCTTTTTTTATTAGAAGGGGTACACATAAAGGATAGTTTGGTGAAAGTTTGGTTAAGTTCAGAGTATGAAATCCGCTCGAAATTGAAGAAGTCGATTTTTTTTAATAAAAAATATAATTATGTTATTTTTTCTGGTAAAATTTCTTTGTACTCTATGATAAAAACTATTGTATAAATTGCATTAGACTTTGAACTATTACCATGCTAAAAATAATTGAATTTCATACAGTAGTTATCGGTATTTTAAGTAATTTTCATTTTTCAGTTTTTAATTTTTTTAAAGAAAACTATAATGAAATTCGGAATGAAACCCAAAAAAAATGTACCTTGAGACTATAGGCTAATACCATGCAAAAAATCATCAATTTCTGTCCAGTAGTTTTTGCGTGATTGACGAACAAACAAACCGACAGACAGACAGACAGACAGACAGACAGACGGACAGACAGACAGACAGACAAGAATTCTGCTGAGTGGTGTTTTAGGTTCTATAATCGACATATAAACCGACCTGATTTTTATTTTTTTTATATCTTTCATGTACAGAATTGACTTTTCTATCCTTTTATTATATATAGAGATTTACTTTATGTTATTTATGTTTTACTTTAACTAGCTATTGTAATGTGAAAATGGTATTTGTCATATTTAAACATTATTCATAGATAACCGATACACACGCATTTCATTATTAGCCTTCTCTACGCTATTACAGAGACATCGTGTGTTGGGTGGCGGAACTTATTCACAATAGCCCAACGTGAACGTACTTTTTGTTGATTTTACACGAATTATTTATTTATGTAATTCTGTCTACTGCTTAATTTTAAAAGTCTTTATTGTTTCAAAAATATCAACAGATGTAATATGGAAGTTTCACAATTATGGAAAATTGGCTACTATATTAATAGAAATGTTCACTGCGGTATGATATTTTTTTTCTTTATTACAAATAAGTACATAATTCAACAGTACATATCGTCGCGCAGTTATTTGCTTGTAAGCTGTACGGTTGTGGGTTCGATTTGCAGGAAAGTTTGTTTACATAAAAATAAAAGTTTTATTGGAATGATTTTGCTGAAGAATAAGAAGCAAAAGGATCATAGAGGTAGCATCTATATATGAGATTAACGCAAATATCTGAAGCTTATTTTGAAGCTTCAATAGAGATTCAATACTAGAGAGTTAGGGACCGTATTCTAGAGAATTGGTTTAATACATTATCACCACATGACCAGTTGCATATACACACATAGTTATCAGGTATATTAGTATAGGTGATAGGTATTAGTTATATATAGTATTGCGTTTGGTTTCATTGTGTCTTCTGTTAAGAGGGAAGATATGTATTGATTTTATATTTGATAAATAGAAATATTAAATGGTTTCAAATGGTTAATAAAAAGTATTTAACGTAAAATCGTATTATAAAATTTTCGCTACGACATCGCTGACTTGGTTGACTTCCCAGTTGGGAGCATGAATTCTTTCTATTTCCTTGTTCTTGTAACAAGATAAAGGGCAATGTTGAGTTTCGCCACTTAACACTAGATTCCTGCTGCCTGCAACATGCCGGATACAGAATGGATCCATGGAGGATTTCGAGTTTTATCTTCATTTTGAGTCTTTAAGTTTTATCCCGCATATGACAAGGATAGAAGGGTAATATAGCTCAATGTCAAGACGTAGAACTTATTCTCGTTAACAATTTATGAAAAAAAAAAAATTAAACATGAGATTATATTTGACAGCAATCATCTGATACCGCCGTCACGTATAGCATCCATCGGCCGTGTTGTATTGATTTGTTACTACGATGCCACTGTTATTGATGTGTTGCGAAATTGGAAAGTTCAGGCGCACTTATCTCTCAGATTTAGATAGCGAGGCAATTTATAAGGGATTCCTCCCCTAAAGTGAGCTCCTGACAAGCAACGCTGTCACCCTCAAACGGGAAATTATCGAAATGTTATGTTTAACATTTATATTTACGAGTATGTATATACATATGTTTACTAAAGTATATTTATCTTTAGTAGTTTTTATCATAATTGACATGAAATAATTCGCGCAAAATTTTAATTTGACATATGTACTGAGTTTGTATGAAATTAACCATAAATACAAGTTTCTAATGATTTTTTCTATAAATTATTATATTATATAAATTTTAAATTTTCGGATTTGTTCCTTCATTTGTATTTATTGTAAGTTCTGAATCTCAAAGTACTATAGATTAAAATATTTGATATTATTTTCAGTTTGATACTTCCACGTGATCTTGAGGTAAATGATCTTGACACACAGCCGAACAAAACAGCGATGCTATAAAGGTTCTGTTTTTTTCCTTTTGAGGTACCGAACCGTAAAAATATTCAAATGGTTATTTTTTTATTAATACATTACACAACAAAGGATCATTGGCAGAGATATATTTGAATTTATGAGCAAATAAATTTCTAGGTTTTTATTATATTGATAAATGCCACCAGTAATAGATTTTGTCATATATCTTCCATATACAGACAGCGATCACTTACAATTTTATTATATGCATAGATTTAAATTACATACATTGTATTAGTTTTAACTTTTATACTGGCATATTCATTACTACAAAAACAGACAGAGTAAGCCTAATATAGAGACGCTCGTCAAGAAACACAGCGTGTTTCGCGGAGCTCAACGCTGCATTTTCATTTAGTGGGAAATGAAAATTATTAATCTCGTCGAGTGGAGATTGAATTTATAACCATTGCGAATACGTTGATCCACTGTGGCACAAAGGTCTCAATGTTACAAGATGATTCATTTATTTTATAAGAGCGAAAAATATTATATAAAAGAGTTTGTGTCTTCTTCTTTGTAAGACGAATTTGTATCTTGTTTGGTGAGCCGTAAGTATATGAGTTGGGATGATTGAATAATAAATTAGATATTGCTCGTATGTCTGATAATGATGGAAGTTGTTCTGTACATTTATACAAGGCAACCTTTGCGATTATTGACAGTACATCAAAATTTATAATAATATTGTAAAATTTTGCTGCATCAGTGAGGAATATTAAAGTTTATGTATATAATGTCTATATATTTTGCTTGTAAATGTAATTCCTCCTAATATAGACTACTGCATTACTTAATAGTTAAACTGTCAAATTACGATGAATGCTGAGTGCCCAAACCTTACGCCGTTTTCTGTTTGTTTTTCTACTCAGAACAATTAGTAGCTTCATACTGTATCTCGCACACAGCAGGAGGGAACATCGTGAAAAGATACTCCATTCCCTACTTTCTGAAGAATTCTGGAGGTATTGACTGGTGGAACTCAACGCCGAGGTTTGCCTCGATACCAGAGCGAGTTTAAATAAATATTTTAATTCTTTGAGTGGGGATCGAACCCACAACCAGTCGGTTTTACAGTCTTCAGTCAGTCACTTTGCGCCACTTCGCCACGACTGGCCTCCAGAACAATTAGCTTTATCATAAATTATATATATTTTTTTTGCTTTCCTTGCTATGTGCGAAATACATCGTTTTATTTCATTTACGTTAGATAAGTATTTATTTTATTTTTCCTCTATGTCATCTCCTATGAGACAAAAAGAAAATGTTTTCGTTGTTTAAATGTTAAAGTTGTAATAGAATAGTTGGCAAATAAATCAAGTTTCATCCAATTAAGTAAGTCAATTTGGACATATTTTCAAAGCTTTATGTCCTTTTTCAAGGTACATAAATTTAAAGTCTGAAGTAACAACTTTCTGGTGACCTAAGGGAATTTAGTAGTGATCCTTTTACTTGTTTGACCTACATTGTAAAAGCTTCAAGTGAGGGACTAGAATGACTAATGTCATGAAAATAGTTAATTGATTTTAAATAATCTATTATATATTATAATTTATTTATTTAAAAAAATTTAACACAAAATATAAAACTGTTATATTTTCAAAATATATTAAAATGAAATATAAATTTATGTAATGAATAAAACATTTTTATTGTAGAAATTGTAACAATCCGTCGCCGCTTAATTTAATGAGTTTTTGAGGCCAGTCGTGGCGCAGGGGCACGAGGTTGTGGGATGTGGATCCCCACTCGAGGTGATGAAATATTTTATTCCATTTCTTCGCTCTGGTGTCGAGGCAAAGCGCGGCGTTGAGTTCTGCCGCTCGACACACAATGCCTCCAGAATTCGGCAGAAAGTGGAGAACGTAGTGTCTTAATACTAGGTTCAATCTGCTTAGCCTGAGTGCAGGATACAGCGTGAAGCTGATAAAAATAATCTCATTCAGGGAATGATTATATAACTTTATTTTTATTTCCCCGTTGTGGTAGACGAAGCGTTGAATTCGGCCATTCGCCGTCTCAAAAATTATGCAGCAACACTAGGTTCTTTCAGCAGGAAAAAGCAAGTAAAATAGAACCCACAACTATTGCGTAAAATACAATAATGATGTCACATCGGAGCTTGTCTCTATCACTAGTAATATTAATATAGATTCTACTAAATTGTGGTATTACAAACTATAGTTGTGGAAGATTAGGTGCAATACCAATTTCAAACGTCCTCCATTGCCAATCCAATCACGCGAGTAATCTATTCGATGGAGTTACACTGTTCCTTTCCATTATACCCATTTAGAAAAGGACGGACAAAATTATACCGATTCGATCGCAATCATTCGATTTGAAATATATCGAATGGATTGCTCGGAATGTATCTACTCGATGGATGAACAGACTGACATGAATATTTATGTGTTGAGTTTGTCAGCTATAATTACCTGCTCTTTATCGTGTTTATTGTGCTTTTGTGAAATGATTGTGACGCAGTGGTACAGCGTCTGACTCTAAACGTGACGAGTGTAGGTTCGATTACCACTTGACAGATTAAATTATTTTCATTTCCTCGCTCTGGGTTTTGAGTAACACTATTCAACATGCAATGTCTCGAAAATTGGACGAAAGACGTATATTTAAATTCCGCCTTGTGGAAATCGAACTTACAACGAACTTGCGTTTTTGCCTCTTCACAACGACTGACCTCTAAATATACAGAGTGTTTTTGTCAGCACCACTTTAAATGAAACACAGTTTTAACTACTCTATTAAAACCTAATACAATTTTTAAAAATATCCCAAAAATGAAAAAGTATTTTTTTTCAAAAAAAATAAATAACAAAATTATCATTGTAAAATAAAACGCTATTTGTCAAGAACGACGCACGTGCAGGCATAAACCTATCAAAGGGAAACCGCGGCATACGCCTCATTCCGAAATGGAGTCGTAGGTATAGACGGCAAAGTTCAAAGTTGTTTGACCTTTAGTAGTATTTTTGTAGGAGTATGTGTTTACGTTAATGGTATCTATGCGTAACTACGTCACACGAAATACAGGTATGGATAAACATCGTGAAATGAAAAAATATCGTACGTCTGTTGAGATACCATTGAGGTATCTTGATTAATTTCTTTAGTTATGGGTATAAAATATTTTAACTTATATGATGTTCCCATAAAACGAGCGCTGACGCTTCCACCCTGTATATAAATTGAAATATAAATATAAAATATAATAATACGAATTACATAACTACACACATATACACTTTCTAAATAAACTAAGAATGCGTCGTGTTGTCAATATGTCTGCTGAATGTTGGATAGCGAATAATAAAGTGCGGCTAATGGAAGAATGTGTGGTTGTTTGATACGGCATTGCATTGCAGGCAAACCGATCCCCTGCGAATCCCACGTCAAATACCTAGACATCGTAATAGATTCTAAACTCTCTTTCCGGCCGCACGTCACCTTCGTCAGAAACAAGGCTACATACGTCATGAGCAGGTTGTACCTAGTCATTTGCAAGCGGAGTAAAAGGTCACTTCGGAACAAGCCGACATTGTATAAAACTTACATCCGTCCCATCATGCATGACCTTTGCTTATGTCGTGTTTGCACACACCAAGAGAGACCTCCTTCAGAGGGTCCAAAACAAATTCCTCAGTATGGCATCTGGATGCCCATGGTACGCAACTTAACCCTACACAAAGATTTCGAATTAGAATCGTTTAAAGAATTCTGCAAGCGTGCAGACTCCCACTCTCGCCCACTCATTGTCGAAGCGTGTAAGTACGCTCCTCGTCCACACCTCTTTCTAGGTAGGATTCATTCCTCAGTCTCACGAGACACTCTCCGCCGCCATAAGAGGTGGCGAGGCCAGTCCTATCTCACGGCACGTCCGCGCCTTGGCACGACGGGGCCCAACGATCGAAATGGTGTCAGTGTCTGTTTACGTCATTCATTATAAATGGAGTTTTATTTTGCAATGATTATTTTATTATTTATTATGTTTGAAAAAATCACTTTTATCTTTTTGGGAAAACTTCTATTTTTTTATATGTCGGTACCAACACTGCATTATGTGACATTTCGCCTTCATATGCAGCTAAAACACAGTCAACTTTGTTACTGGCACCTTCCCTTTTTACTAAACATACTTACCAGAAATATCACTTCATTCACTTTCGTCCTCCAAGATAATGCTCTCATATCTTAGTACCTCCTTGACATGCTTAATGGAGCTGAGGATACTGGCGCACATCAAGAATACTCTTGTAATCCCCAGCTTGAAGCGACCGAAAGCAACTTCTGGATGGCGGCTTTGAATTCTACCTCAAATAGGTTCTGTCCTTAAGCTTTCATTTAGTCTCAGTCACATTCAACCATCTTCTCTGTCATTCCACATAATTATGCGTAGCGCCATCCTCCATTTCCATTGTGTCCTTCATTGTGTTGGGCGCTGGTCCTCAACGCTGCGCCGCATTACTTGACACGCCAGCGGAGACGCACTGGTGCGCGTCGCCTTGGCGAATTGCTCTATATTAAAATAGTGTCAATTTTCAGAGGTTAACATAATATAATATCGCAGACTCTTTTATTATACCTCTTTTATTATACCTTGGGTTAAATCATTGAATTTTTTGTAGAGATCCCTAAATTTTTCTATAAATAAATTATAGCCTATATTACACAACATACACACATACAAATCTTATATAAAAAAAGTATAGAAGTGTAGATAATAGTATAGAAGTATATATAAATTGTAAGTTTAAATTTGAGGGTAGACTTCATTATATTCAACAAATTTAAATATTTCTTCTTAGACTCAATACTTGTAATCTGGCGCAATAGCCGTTTTAATCCATAGTCACAAATAATAATTGATGAATTATATAGGATTATTATTAAATGAGTTCGCGTAGGTGGAACATAATATACTTAGTTGGCATTAAAAAAATTATGAACAGCATTAGAAATTAGACTTTCTCATTATAAAGTACATTTTAAAGTTCAATAATCATTTGTATTAGTGTAGGAGTATAACATTTATAAATAAAATACAACAGCTTTGTTTATCTTCATCATATCTTTTATAATATAGATAGATAAAGATTAATATAATGGTTTATGGTTAACTTTTTGTATACATAAATTATATTCTATATTTTTTGACTCATTGAATTTAATACACAAAAACATGCTTCTATGTATATAGAAGTAAGTTACTAGGTTGAACAATATTGTGACAGAAGTCTCGTATAGTGCTTTCGCGTGCTTACCTACGATTTGCACGATGGTGAATGTGTAGGCAAATTAAACATTTGCATTTTATTATTGTCTTTGTAAAGGTCACGTCGAATATTCTAGAAAAGATATTTATAAGGTCCGCCTTCGTATTATACAAGGTATTGTAGCGACAAACAAAGAATGGAATAGTATATAAGTACAACGAAATAATTTCTTTTATTTCTATTATTCTAACAAAAAATGTATTATGAGTGAAATGAAAATATTATTCTAACTTACCATATTAAAATATTATTGTATAAAAATAACAAAGCAATTAATAATTACTACGATAATTGTTACTTTTGTTTGTTATAAGATTTTATTTGATTTTTTATGTTATTTTTTTCAGCTTCACGCTATATGTCACATAGGGTGGGCAGTGGAAATTTAAAAAGAAGAACACTTTCACAACTCATACGAGAAGGGTAAATTTTTCAAGAAATAATAATGTATTTTTTTATATTGTGTTGTGCCAAAAAAAAAATTCACCATGGCGCATACGAAATAAAGATTGTTATCTAAAAGAGTACTTTATAAATAAAACAATAAAAATATATGCTAAAGCACACAAATGCAGAATTCTTCATCTAGTGAATTTGAAGCTATATATAATAAAAAGGATGAAACCTTTTGAGATAGTAAAGTACCTACAGTGTTAGTGTAAAATAGTGACAATATGTTCTATTTTATAAAATCCCACGAACTCCCCATGAGACATTAAGATAATACTAACTACTAAGTCAATGGACATATCAATAGAATAACTTTTTTGGATAACGATACAACGGATAAATCGTGGCGTTGAGTTCTGCCACTCAACACGCATTACCTCCAGAATTTGGCAATAAGTGGGGAACGGAGTGTCTTAACACTAGGTTCCCTCTGCCTACCCTGCCCTGTGCGGGATACAGCGTGAAGCTGATTTATTTGATTAATTTATTTTTACTTATAATTTAACAACTTATTATTAAAAAAATTACACCCTCGAGTAAGAATCGGACCCACAACCCGTCGCCTTTACGGTAATACCTACTATGTTTCCGAGCACCACGGCGACCTCATAAAAGTTAATGATAAAAGATAGTATTAACACAACATAGCTTGTATTCCTTTTCTTATCTGTTTATCTTTTGTCTTGGCTTAGCTTGAAACAAAAGACGCGATGTAAAAAGAACAGGAAAACTTGTCAAAGTGCAAACTGCATAGTACTGTGAAGGCAGGAGCGTCTAGTTAAGTTTTCTTTTTGTTTATCCGGTTTGTATTGTAACTTTCACAATAGCTGGATAATATCGCAAATTTATTTATGGTGTTCCTTCGTATATTGTGTTAGAAAATAGATGTTTTAGTTATTATATTAGATATTAGTTTTTGTTTAGCCTCACGCTGTATTCCGCACACAGAAGAGCAGGCAGAGGGATCAGGGAACCTAGTGTTAATACATTCCATTTTCATTAAAATACTTCATAGACTTTGTCGGAGTATTGCGGACTGAGTATCGGGGTTTACTGCCCACGTTATCAGAGCGAAGAAATTGTGGAAAAGTGGAAATCGAACAGACGACCGTCGCGTTTATAGTCGCACGTTTGTGTCCCTGCGCTACAATGTCATCAATATAAAACTTACAAGTCATTATACTTCTTTCGAATTCGGTTAACGGAGTGTTTTATCACTAGATGTCTTTACTCTATTTTGACTTCATGCTTGCACAAAGAATGAATTTTAACAAACAGCCATAAAAGAGAATATAGTTAATTCCATCAATTGATCTTATCAGTAGATAATCTAGGACGTAATTCTCAGGACGTATATACGGTAGCTATTGTGCATATTGCAGTAGTTTTCGATTATATTCAAAGACGAATTTTTAAATCAAAAAAATGTATTTCTTAAAATGACTTTAGTTACCCCAAACCGAACATTTTAGCAGTGTTTATGTGAAATTCTATCTTTTTTTCTTTCAGCGACATTCCGGAATTCCTATAGTTTATGTCAAATGAAAATGTTATTATATCTCTTTTTACAACAATAATTAAAATAATAATATTCTTTTTGACGAGTACTTTGTCTTTTTATTCTTAAAATGAACAATATTAAAATAATTATACTAAAATTTTAATATAAGAATATTACCAACAATAAATTCAAACCAACAAAAACCAAAATTAAAAAAGGCACCCCTCATTTTAAATTATCTGTTAAAACATTTGAATTATCACAGTATCTAATATCATGTCCTTTAAAAGTTCTATCTAACGCTTTCTTTATTCACTCCCTCAATGTGAAAAGTGTTTCCAAACTGTCAGAGTAACGTCAAACTTTTCACTTAGCTATTCTTCTTGCATCTGCGAATTCACCATAACAGCTTTATGAGTTAACTTCTGAATATCTGAGTTGTATTATTTTTTTATTAAAAGTAAGTATAGTCAAGTAACTTGAATATTTTTATTTCCTCGTTCTGGTAACGAGACAAAGCAGGATGTTAAAATCTGCCACTCAACACGTCTCCAGAATTCAGCGGGAAGTGGGGAACGGAAGTGTATTAATGGGAACGGAGTGTCTTAGCATTAGGTTCTCAGGTTCTCTCTTGCGTCTACTATGTGCGGAATAAAGCGTGAACTTAAAAAAGTAAGAGATGGATATCGAAACAAAATACTGAAAGCATTATTTTAATAATTAAAAATTATGACTAAACAAATACTGCGGTGATCAAACAACAATTAAACCTACTATATACTACGTAGATATAATTTTTAATATTAAAATAAATTACTTATATTGTGTATATAAAAGAATATCAATCTTTTTTAGTAATCAGACAAAAGTAACAAAATAAAACACCCTTTTAAGGCGCTGTGGCAAAAATATTAATTTAATTTATTGTTCATTATTTTTAACAATAAGCAGATGTTTCTTTGTGGTATCCAGATAAATTAGTATTCTGCGGTTTGCTCAGTTTAATGGTTTTAAAATTTTCACCCGTTTACGATGTCAGTTTACGATCTACACCGGAGTTCGTCTATAGTTAGACATACCACACTTATATTACCAAGGAGTATTTATTTGTTACAGTTATTTGGACGCTATATTAAATATTTACCTATTGTAAACATTAAGACCCTTCTGGCGTAATGGTAAAATTTTTAAATATTATTTCCTATTGAATTTCATATCACATAGGCTGGGTGGTCAATTCTTATGTATTCTGTTATCTGATTCTACATCATTTACATCTTTACTTGGTATAATATTTTTTTTTATTTTCTCACTCTGGCTAAAGCGAGACCCAAATAGACCCAAGGTATTCTATACCTTGCTATATACGGGAGGAAGCGTGAATATAAAACACCATTTGATGACATGACGATGGTTGATCTTAATTCTACTTCAAGGAAATTAAATTTAAAAATATTTCGTAAGGTAAGATAAAATCCGTCGTTGTTGGATGTCGTTATTTAAAATACGATGTCTCTGTGGAAAGTGATAATCTCACAGTGTTTACATACACTCTCATTCTGTGGTCATGGTGGGATTTATGATATTGATAGGACGAACTGTTTCCAGTGGTCCCGGTCTATGCAAGGCTGGCAACAGTATAGTAATTTAGGCGTGTCAGGATATTTGAACTGGTCAGAGCAACTGGCAGGGGATCGGCCTCTAGCTCTTTTCCCCCGTTTCTTGCCAACAACGACCAGCTTTTCAAGACTTTTGTCTCCACACTTCATTATATATTCAAAGAACCTTGAACAGGTTGTACAAAGACTTTTAACTTCAGCTATGAGTGGATTTAAATATTTTATCGTTGTGGGAGATGCACAATATCCGCCTTTATCACTGCATTTCGAATCTTTTGCCTCTCTTTTGTTTTGATGGTCCACGTTTCCACGCCGTACATGAATCTTGGTAAGATCAGAGCCCTTATTAGATGCACTTTGGTTTTATTACATCATTACTAAATGTTTATACTAAATGTGACATGAAAAATATAAAGTCTAAAGCCATATATTACTTTCTTCATATTTTTTACCTCACTTTTACATAAAAATACTAATATTTTTAACGATAACGTACATATTAAGTTAAATGATAATTGAATTTTATTATATGACAGTGAATAAATTGCTGTTAAATTTGTCTGACGGCGTTTTAATAAGCAAGACTGGCGCACGTTCGCTCGCTTCGTATTTAATAACGGAGATGTAAGGTAAAATTATTTAATGATCCCCTTGCTTAGTAACATAGCTTTGCGACGTTCTAGTATGGTAGTAGATTTATTGCGGATGTTCCGTGAAATGTGAACGCGAAACTGCATAAGTTTACTTTATACCAGTTTCAAGTTAACCTTGACCGCAGTGTCATGTTTAAGGCTTTTGCACTGATTATGTTTGATGTTGAGCTTAGTTGTATATATTTTAATATTTTTCAATGTATTTAGAAAAATTTTTTTTATTGCGATTATTAATTCAATAGTTATTATTTAAACTTTTATCAAGGCTGCCAAATCTTATATAACTCCAAGAAAGTGAATTAGAAAAATAAAACATAATTTAAATAGGATCTATGGAATTTGTTACAAAATTTAAAACTTGCCCAGATCCAGCAATATATTTTCTATAACTTCATAATTAAAAATAATATTATGTGTTATTTATAAACTTCAACACGTTAAAAAAAAAACTTAAAAAAAGATATATTTTTTTAATTTCTATCCAGACAAAGGACTCGCATGTCCCATATCTGAAACGCGCATAAGGCTGCTATGAAATCGGGGCGCATATTAGAGTTTAGCACATCGAAATCATCCTCTCAATTACATCGTAACGTCACTTGTCTGTCTCGTCGACTGCACGTCACATTTATTGGCACTTCCGCTAATTACGACGCTACCTACATACGGGATTGATGGCTTCTGCTTATTTAGTGCTTTGAGAATTAACTTGAAAATTGATTCACGAGTTTGACTATAAGATTTCTTTTTTTCAGCTTCACTCTGTATCTCTCACACAGAAGGATAGGCAGGGGAAACCTAGTATTGAGGTAAAAATTGTGAAATTCAAAGATTTAGAAAGATTACTATTAACGAGAACGGAAATAGTCGTAGCGCAAGGGCACTGCGAGTCCCAGTCCCAGTTCCAATGAAATATTTATATATTTTAATTTCTTCTAATTAAAATTTAATTTTCTAGTAACTATGCAAAGCGTGGCGATGAGTTCCTCCACTCAACACGTAAACACATAATGCCTTAAGAATTCGCCAGAAATTGGGGAAACGTGCCTTATAGGAAACGGTAATTTTAAATCCATTTTATTCCTCTAATTAAAAGATTTGCAAAGTGCATTTAATATATACAAATAACCTCTATATATTGCCATAATACCTTTCTACCATAATCACGTAACGTATCAAAATATTAAGTTATGTATATTAATAAATAATTCCAGAAGCAAGGATTTATATAAGGTGGTCTGGCTCCTGGTAGGTGGCAGTTAAGTCATAAAAACGTATATAACCGTAAACATTTTTTTATAATCTCTTTAATTGAGCTATAACTCGGACTATATACACAAATTGTTTCAATTACATGCCCGTAAATGTATTGAGTTGTTTAAAACTTTGTATTGATTTGATGAAGTCTGTTCAAAATGTATTATGGTATTAGATAACTGTTATACAGTTTTGTGGTTAGTTCTGTTGTTTTATTGTATATTAAATTCGTTTTATTATTTATAAGCGACCCGCTCGGAGCTTCTCCGCATGTTCTATATAATTATTTTTTTTCTCATCTGAATTATTTTATTGATCTAATATCATTTTCATATTTAAGAATTGTCTTTAAATATATATTGATCCATACATATTGCTCATCAGCTTAAGTTTCAGCCAACTAAACTAAACTAATAAAACTCCTATTTAGTAGCAATATTATCACATACAAATATTGATATAATTTCTTTATTTATGAACCAAATTGAAATAAACACTAAAGAGAAGTTTGTCAAAATACAATAAAGGAATACTGAGATTAGCGGGAAATATAAATACACAAAGAAATTAATAAATCATTATTTTGGGTTCTATCATTTAAATAAATACCCCCAATGACAGATTTACTAGCATAACTTACAAGTGCAGATAGCGATGAGTTACAGTTTTATTATATGTATAGTTCAAACAATTTTAAGGGGCCGTTGTGGTGCACTTATGACTTGCTTAGATGTATTTATTTTCTTGCGAAAGGATATTTAAAATAAATTTAATTTCGATTGGATGAGTATGACATAGTTTTGAAATATAGTGAAGGAGGAGTGTTTGACTAGATTTAACCTTTATGTAGACACTATTCTTTAATGTATTAAAGGATGTTGGCTATTTCGTGTTATTAAATATGAAAGGATTTTTGGATCTACCTTCATATTTTACACTACAATATTAAAAAAATGTGCTAGTATAGTCCTATCTTGGTGCTAGGTGCGTAGTTTTTTAAAAATGTTAATTGAATAGTAACATGATTTATTTCTAGTTTATACTCTATTCATTAAGACATGGGATAAAATAAAAAAAAGTTTTTTAATCGTTACATATAAGTTACAAAAAAACATCTATGGAATTATGGACGTAGATAATATTATTGTACGATATTTATAGAACCTGTTTATTAATAATAATCACAATTTAAATTTATCGAGTTCATCGATAAGAGATTATTTTTATAATGATTTTTTCAAATGTTATAAAATTATATATGTACAATGTGCAATTTTATAAAATTTGAATAAAATTTTTCATATTTTAAAACATGAGTAAGCCTAGAATAAATTAATTATAAATTAAAAAGTTATATAAAAGTTTTAAAAAGTTTCTTTGTTTATTCAACTTTGTTTATTAAGTCATTTTGTCTCATGCCAAAATGAATAGAGTATAGAGTGAAATAACATTGGATGAGTTATCAAAGTATATTTTTATTATTATTATTTTATCTTTAAAACCTGTTCACACCTACAATGAAAATATTGAACAACTATTCTAGGTAGGTAAAGTAAAAAAAAAATTAAATAAAAAATCATTCATAGAGTACTTATCCTTATTTTATTAATATATTCGTACATATAGGTTTCTATCTATCTTAATTTCTTTTTAATTCAAGTTGTTCACTAGGTATGGATACTAAAAACTTTTTGATTACGTCCACGTAAGCTCCTATAACATCTCCGAGAAGCTTATCACCGACTTCGGTCACAACTTCTTTCCACGATACATCCAGAAGATGCACAAAAGGTTCAGCTGTCGACAAGATTAAGTTTTCAGTAATATAAATAGTTTTTAATATATTGAATTTTATAAAAAAACACAAGGATTGTCTTGTAGTCAGTCAGCCAGTTCAATAACTGTGTGTACGTACAGTACAAAAATACATGCATCAAAATTATTTAATATTATTTTTTATAAAAGATTAAATATTGACATAAGAAAAGTTATTAAGTTATGTTTTAATGCATCTGATGCAAAATCGTACGAGTAAAATCAAGTAGTACTTTATTTTATACTTATATTATTTATTATATATTTATGGAGATATACGAAAAAAACTGATACTGATATTTTAAAACTTGTATAAGTTGATAGTTTCCACGTTTTTCAAAGTTTAAGGGTAGAAGTTTGAGAATTGGTGAACATGGCATTGGGCAAGAAGGTTAATGGAAGTTGTATTACATTTTATTGTAATATATCCTTTTAATTTTCTAATAAAAAGTACATAGTTAAGAATTCTGTAAAATTCTAAAAGGTTTTTAGATATTCATAATATAAAAATTTAAATAATCTTACCTTTCTTCTTGTCACCGTCAAACAAATTGTCCAATGTAATAAAGACTTTGCTTACTAAGTCGTAACTATAATCATAACCTGATATCTTCCAATGTTTTTTCCCATCTTTTTCAATATCTTTTAGTCTCATTAGAAGATGTACGACGACTTTATCTGAAAATATCAAATGTTGCTATAAAACAAATAGTAATCTTACAATATTTTTTTAAATTTAAAATATTAGTTGCGTTCAGGTGGAATCTTGCAACTCAATTTTGAAATAAACTTTTTCCCTGTTTGAGTTAAAATTTTATTTACACTATTATTTTTGGTGAAAACGTATGGTAGTTGTGTGACGTCATTCCAAATCTAACATAGCGGGACATCAAAGATAGCTACTACTACTAACATACTTTTAGCTTCACGTTTTATCCCTAGTCGGAGAGAACGGGGCGCCAAACGCTACGATAACGCATAAAAAATAAATAATATGTAATAATATCTACACTTTTTAGCTAATCTATATATACATTGCCGATGTATTCAGTAAAATACCGAATTATAAAGATTGTCGGTAACATATATTGACGTTACTAATCCAAAAATAAAATGTGTTATTTTAATCTTTTTCAGTTAAATTTTAATTGGATACAAATAACCAGTTATGTCGTTTTAGTATCGGGAATTAATAAATAACGGAAATATGTTGGTCAGGAAATAATAAATTAGCATTAATTTAAATGCGAATTTATATAGTAATACTTTAGTTACAAGGTTTCTGTGAACAAATTTTTGTACAAGTTTATTTTCAAGCTTTTTCCTGCATATCAGGAAGGCAGAGATAGATATATACAAATAATTCGCATTTATAACAAATGGTAAGCACAGTGCTTGTCCCTATAAAATTTTAGCAAATTAGAAGAGATAACTTTAAATGAAATACAGTAAAAAAAACCACATAAAATATTTTGAATTTATAATAATAGGCTATGGGGCCCCGTTCCATATTGGGGTCGCTCACCAACACCCGGTTTGCAATGCTCAAAACATAAAATAAATAATAAATTCGCAATGATATATACGATCAACGTTATATCGTATACTTTCAATAAGTCAGTGGCAACGATGAAACACATTTTTATTATAGAAAGAGTAAGACATTGAATGTTATGTACTTACCAGTTTTTATTTCAAAATCACCCTTTCCGAAGGCGTGTATGATAAAGATTTTACCATCAAGTTCGTATTGGCCGTTAGCATTTAGCGGAGTCTCCAAAACCATTTTGATAGTATTTTCTTTAGTATTGCGGCTATAGGAAAAAAAATTGCTCAGTTAAAGCATATAGCAGAGTAGGCATAAGGAACCTAGCGTTGAGATGTTTCGTTCCTCATTTTCCACAAAATTTTCGAGAAATTCCAGATAGAGTTGAGAAATTCAACGTCGCACTTTGTCTTATTACAAGAACAAGGAAATGAAAATAACGAATTCCCCCGAGTGGAAATTGAATCCACAACCGTCTATTATGTGTCAAACGCTAAGTCGGATGGTTTCAAAATAGTAAAGCAAAGAAGTGAATCGGCTTTACTGTGTTATTATGTTTCTTATTAATTTTAAAATAGAAAGAAGAAAAAGAAACTTAGTTACATACATATTACTCTATATTTTTACTTCGAGTTTTCGATTACCTATATAGAAATATTGGATATTGGGAAGTCGAATTTTATGCTGCACTTTACTTTATCGGACTAAAAGATGCATTTTTATATACAAGTGGACGTACTTTGAACACGGCCATAACTATCTGCTGTAGGTAGTCTAATACATGCAAAGATCTATTTACGGTATGTTGTTAGTGATGTGAATATATACTTGCTTATATTTCCATTAAATATTTTAATATACAAAATTTTAAAAAAGTTATTGTAAAATATAATTTATATATTAGTATGAAAGTAATAAAAATCTGCATAAGACACATGCATTTATGTATTAATTTATTAAGTTTTGTTTTATTTATGTGACCAAATAGTATTATTTACTTAAATTTTTAACTTTATCTACTTTATTTAAATTAAATTTATTTTTATTATTTATATAATTTAGCTACATACCTAAATATATTTTTTGATATAAAAACTCACCTTAATTCTAATATTTTAGCGTTGCTTATACCTGCGCTATGGATATTATTGAATTCCAGTTTAAAATCTTTATCATTATCACTAACAGATTTAATGAATAAAGGGTCAGCGGATGGTACTTTTAACTCGGGTATTCCATGGGCAACATATGGCACAGCGGCCTGGGCACTATGTAATAAGCACGCCTCGTCATCTGCGTAACATGGCTTTATAAATGATACTGTAAAGGAAAATTAAATATTATCAATTAATTATTAAATATTACCAGTTTACTTAGTTAGAAAACGTATAAAAATTTGAACGCAGCGGGACCCGAACCCGCGCCTCCTGGAAACCGACCAGGCGCTCTGACCACTAAGCCATACGTTCTCATCAAGGTACGCCGAAATTTTTATACACTTGTTACAACTTATTTATGTTGTTAACATCTCTGTAGGGAGATTTTTACAAATTTTCGCTACCCAAAGATAATTACTAAGAATTATCGTCTGGCAAGAGAGAATTGTATTTATTAAATATTTTTAACATTTTTAAAGTGTTATTCCACACCTAGGAAAGAAAAATACTTATTTAGAAAACGTATAAAAATTTGAACGTAGCGGGACTCGAACTAGCGTCCTGAAAACTGACCTGGTCGCTAAGTGTGGAATAACACTTTAAAAAATGTTAAAAATATTTATTAACGATTTGTTAGAGGCTGTCGTGGCGCAATACATCAGCAATAGTATGTGACTAATCGCGACGGTTGTGGGTTTATTAATATTTTCATTTCGAATGATTCGAAAATTCAAATGTTGATAAGTAATAAAAAAAACATTACAACACTAGTTGAGAAATTAAATTGTCCAGACAAATCCTCTATTCTTCTTCAGCATCAATAAAAGCGTAAAATATGTTTTTTATTAAGTAAGTATTACAACTGTAAGTTACCTTTAATTTTGATGATTAATTAGATATTTAATTTGATTATTTGATTATTACTTTAAGTGATTCAGAAAACATAAAGGATATATTAATAACAAATAAGAACGGTAGATTTTAATTTTTGATAAAATATCTACTGTTTTCGCCGGTACTTACTATAAAGGTTTTATATGTTATTTAATTATTAAATAATAATAATAATTAATACTTACCAGCACTAGAATTTAATTCTACAATAAAAAACCCTAACACACACAATACAAAACACTGTATTTTAATCATTTTTAATATGTTATCGACTACTTTATTTTAAGGATGTTTGAATACTGATGTTGGAAGCTTCGAGTCAGATTTATATATAGTAATCGATCCAATATATATTTTTTTGCAAAAACATAATTTACTTTTGGAGATTTGTTTTTAAGACACAGGTATTATATTCTCGTGTATACAATTAGTACCAAGATTAATTATTAGTTTTGATTATAATTTTATTATTGTATAAATATGGCTATAATTATACTTTTTATCAATTTGCTATAAAAATATGTATATTTATAGTAGATTTCATTAAAGATTTTGGCTTATATACACGACTATCATGAGTATAATAGATAGAAATGGAGATATATTCTTTTGGTCTAAAAGTCGGTACCGTTAAGTCACTCTTGCCTTTTAAAGGGCCTTGGAAGGATAATCAGGCTAGTGCGAGTCAAACTCGTGCATAGAGGGTTCCGTAACAATTTATGACCGAAAATATATTTAAATATAAGCACTTCTGTAAGTAGTTATCGAACTCACCACCATCACGTGTACAGTAAGAAGCTACAAATACACTACGATAAAATAAAATATTACATAAACATTATGTTAAATCTAAAAAAGGATCAAACAACGGCTGGTATATAAGATTGTTATTAATCGACCATTTTGAAGAACAAAAACAGGATTAAAGTAAGTATCGAGAAAAATTTTAATTACTGGTAGATCAAGTTTATTTGAATATAGAATTAATTATTTTTTTCATACAGCCATTTTTATTATTTTTATATACATTCGTTTACAACTATTTAATATATATTTATAAACAAAGGAGGCAAAAAAATAATTAAAAAATGTAAGCACTTTTATAAGTGTCGCTTTGTACGAAGTTCAACACATCTAAGTCACGGTCAAATACTGCAACATTGCAATTTTTTTCTATTACCTATACTTCCCTACTGTAGTTCAACCTGCGCAGGGTCATATGGTAGAATGATCTATAAAATTATTACATTGAAACTACTATATTAGACGTATGAACGTATGGCTTAGTTGGTCAGAGCGCTTGGACGGTTTCTAAAGAGGCGCGGGTTTAAATAACGCTACGTTAAGATTTTTATATAATATAATATAAGTGATTTTTTTTCTAAGTGTGGAAATACACTTTAAAAAAGGAAAAAATATTATATTAAAATTATTCATGAATGTTTAAATGATATATTAAGTTTAAAAAAATGTTAATCGTATGTTTTGTCATAAAAGAAGAACGTGCTTTATATTCGAATACCTTAGTTTAGTGACTATTTTTACTAGTTTAGACTGTTAAATAATTTATAGGGAAAATATTTCAAGGAAGGCAGAGGGAACCTAATAACACTCCGTCCCCACACACTGCCCAATTTTCGATACTTAAGGTATCGAGTGGCGGAACTCAATGCCGCGCTTTGCCTCGACATCTTAAAACAAACATTTAAATTTAAATCATTATAATGAATCTTCAACGACCGATATCAGACTAAAACTTTAAAATGGCTATCTTTTACAGAGATCAAGTGGCAAGACAAAAAATTAAGGCGGAACAAAAAGATGAAACCTAAAAACAGAACAAGACAAGACAAGATTAATAATTATTAATAATAAACTCAATCATCAATCCCTAACTATGACTACTCGGACACCAAACAGAAATAAAAACGTTAGGCGAAACTTAAAAGAGGGCTTCGCTAGCACTTATAAAAAAGTCACAAAACACCGAAAGAAAAAAAGAGCACGAATGACTAATGTCCGTGCTGCGTTTTATTTACAAAATACAAAAAATCTGGTTGTGCCACTCACTGCGACGGCATCAATTTATTTATTTACCCCAATTTATATACACCTTCACAAATATACAAGAATCAAAATAAATAAGTAAAATAAAAAAAGAACTAATACAAATATAAATATATTCACAAGGAAATACATTTTTAATCTGTTTTTTTTTGCAATTCAAATAAAACCGTATAAGTATTGGCCATTTAAATTAATAATCATTTGATTTAATATAAATTATTAAATATCTTAAACAAGAAGTGATAAGCAATCTTATGAATAGTTAACATGTAGTCTAGTGGATTGAGATTTAAAAATGCATACAATGGCTTTCCGGTATATCTAAGCACTTGGTAAGCGGATACTGTAGTGTGGCAGCGCGGCACGTTCTGCATACAGCGTACGACGAGATTTGATTAGTTCGATTTACATACAGCTGATTGGACAATTTTTCTTTCTAAGATTGTAATATTTCTTGGATTAAATTGATTTAAAAAATCATAACTTTATGCTGTATCTTGCACAGAGTAAGCAGTGGTCTGCTCTATGAAATAAGAGGAATATAAAAAAGATATATTATGACTTCAATTACGACTTCAGTATTTTACAGCTTTGAAAATATGGCGGATATAATACAAATTCGTCATTTTCGATAAGTTGTGATATTTATTCGTTCACATCAACGATTTACGAAGAAAACAGTTTCTATTACGTCCTCAAAACAAATAATTGGCTAAATATATCCATTTAGACTGTTTCAAACTGCCGTCTTTGCATATAATAGTTGTAAAAAAAAGATTCAATGTATAATTAATACATAATTATGCCGTATTTATAAATTATAGCGATTTAGTCAATTTCGTATTCTTTTATATCACTATGTGTCGGAATGACAATTCTAAATCGTATAATTATTTTATTTCCTATTTGTTTCTAATTTTATAAAGGCCATATTAAATGAACTCAAGATTCCAGGGAACCTAGACCTACTTAATTTTAGCAAAACTGAAACTTTTAGGATTATTCGTCTAATATGTAGTTAAGACAGTATGCTTACTTACTAACTTGAAAGGGGGGCTTTAAGAGGTAGCGCCAAATAAAGGTATATCTGGGAGGATGATTGAGCCATCAGATTTATCTGGTTGCTTATAAGAGGTCTTGAAATAGTCCGTAAATAATATATGTAAAATCAAAGCTGAACGTATTTTGCCCCTGTCTTTAAGACGTCTGGCAGGAGTAAAAGCACGCGTAAAGGGTCTGGTAATATACATTTTTTACTTATTTAGAAAACGTATTAAAATTTGAACGTAGCGGGACTCGAACCCATACATTCGAGAACCACCAAGAGGCGCGGGTTCGAGTTCCGCTACGTTCAAATTTTTATACGTATTCAAAATAAGTATTTTTCTTTCCTAAGTGTGGAATAACACTAAAAATTTTTAAAATATACATTTTTTACTTTATTCTTAACAACATATTTAAATACGAGCGTTTCTACTTTCACAAAGGTGAGCGTGTATCTTAAGTTGCCGCTACTTCTGAAAGGGTTTCAAGTTTCCTTTCAAGTTAGTAACTACGCATAGTCATAACTACATATTAGACTTTAATTAATCCTCAAAAATTCAGCTTTGCTAAAATGACGTAGGTCTGAGGGCGCTGGGATCTCAGTTTACATCATCATCAGAGTGAAGAAAGGATATTTTTACTATATCGTTTCTTCCGGTGCTAATCGAACCCACAATCAATCGCTCTTACATTTTTGCGTATTTCATTTTAATTAGTACAATACTAAAAATTTGTAATATTGTAACTTCATATGTAAATTTAAATTTTATTTTTACGTTTTCATAATTAGTATACCTCGATGGTGACAAATTTCAATATCAAAACACTTCATATTTTTAATAATTATGTTTGTTGAAAAAAAATATTCCTAAGTTTCATCTGATTGTTCAAGTTGAAATATATTTATAGATATACTTATCCCAATGTTATAAGCTAATTGGGATAGAAACTGATAATATCTTGTGTTAATTTTTAATACATTTTGATCGATTGGTACCTAATTAAAATAAAATAATATTATAAATGCTAGTGTAAGAACATAAACATAAAATATATCTTCTATTTTAAATACACTTCTCAAAATCCTATTAAACATATGAAGTCTTAAACATAATTACTATTAATTAATATACAAAAAAACTAGAGATCATTGGCACGTGTGGAGACATGCGGCAATGCAATAAAATCGAAATTCGTGTTCGTACATGCATTCATATCCGGTTTCTATCCATGAGTTTTTATATAAATAGTCTAAGTAATAAAAAAAACACTGTCTGGGAATTTAAAATGATAGTGCTAGACTAGCTTATAATTATTTTAGTGTGAATCTTATTTAAGACTAGGGGAGAGGTGCCACGAAAGGGACACATATTGAAACGGACATTTTAAAATTCAACTACAATAGAAAAAATCATATCGGATACACACATTTTTTTGTTTTATGGCAACCCTGACGCACATATAATTGCGCTTAACTTCACTTCCTGTCAAATAATGTGAATTAATTATTTATTTATCAAGTAATGATTTTTGTCTACTAAATATATACATAGCAGGTAAAAACTGGATTACGACAGCTAAAAACAGAGAGAAATGGAAAAGTCTGGAGGAGGCCTTTACCCTCACATGAGAGGGGTCCTTGCATGCCTGCATGATCATTTAATGTCAAGACATTTTTTATTTTCAAATATAACTCAAGAAAATAAAATCAAAAAAATATATATAATTAAATAAATATAATATTAACAAATAATAAATACATAACATAACACAGAAATGAAATGAAACTAATTGAATTTATAATTAAATTAATATAATAATAACAAATAATAAATACATAAAACAGTACAAAAATGAAATGAAACTAAATGAATTTATAAATAAATTAATATAATAATAAATTTACAATGTAACATAATGATAAAATGAATTTATAATTAATTGATCACAAAAAAAATAATATATTAATAATAGAAGTTAAGTTAAGTGTTAATTAGAAACTAAAATGACTAACGAAACTAAATGTATTATAAATCCAAATGTATTAAGATACTTAAGATTATAAAATAAGAATTTGATAAATATATTTTGTTTTAAATGTGCAAGAAATAAAAGGTTTTTTTATTTTTATTTTATTTATTTATTTTAAATATATACATATACTACTACAAAGAATCAGTACTTTTATATTTACAAGTGTACATTTTGTGATTACATGGGACGGCTTCAAAAAGACTGTTGAGTGTTAAAATTTTTAATTAATATCCTGTTAATTATGTTAAAATAATTTGTAAACAAAGTTTTAAAAATATTTGATTTTAAAGATTTTAGTTATTATAAAGTTATTTTTAATAGTATCTAAAGCAAGCTTTAAGAAGACTGTTGATTATAAAGAAAATTATTTTAGGAATAGTACTTTTGCACCAATCTTTAAAGTCTTTTTGATTTGATTGTTCATTGTTAAGATTTGAATAATCAGATTTTTTATTTGAATTAAAAATATATTTAATTTAAAATTTTCCATACAGGCAGGCAACAGGCTATTTATAAACGGACAGAATACTCATTTATAAAACTGGGAAAATAAATAACTAAGAATCAAGATTGAATTACTAATTATTTTTAAACATTTTTTAAAGTGTTATTCCACACAAAAAATTTGAACGTAGCGGGACTCGAACCCGCGCCTCCTGGAAATGTCCTTTTTATACATTTTCTAAATAAGTATTTTTCTTTCCTAAGTGTGGAATAACACTTTAAAAAAATGTTTAAAAATATTTAAAAAATTGTATTCTCTCTTGCCAAACGATAATTCTTAGTAATTATCTTTGAGTAGCGGAAATTTGTAAAAATCTCCCTACAGAGATACTAACAACACAAATAAGTTGTAACAAACGTATTAAAATTTCGACGTAGTTCGATGAGAACGTATGGCTTAGTGGTCAGAGCGCCTGATCGGTTTCCAGGAGGCGCGGGTTCGAGTCCCGCTACGTTCAAATTTTTATACGTTTTCTAAATAAGTATTAATAATTATTGTTTTTTATTTCAATAATAAAATTTAATAGAGCCTTTACAACAAAAGTGTCCTTTCCATGCCACCTCTCCGAAACGTAGACAGTAAACTTGAACGATACGCAGTGAGGTTAATTCTTCCCTCTGTTGTCCTATAGTACGCACGGATGACATGACGTCTTTCCTATTAGTATTCGATTAATATTTTTTTATAACTGGCACTTGCGCCATCTTTCAATAATATTTATTTTATTTTTTTTGCTCCATAACATATTATTTCTTTCCATTTTACATAAGAAGATTCTTATTTTGTATATTTAACGGTAACTTGGCTTGGATAGGATCATCGTTTCTAAGTGCTTAGTGGAAGGTCCCTCTATGTGAGAAATCAATAGCCATTAGTAGAAATAGAGAAAATCAAAAATTATTCATTTTCGAGAGTTGGCATCGAAATTACTACTATTACGTTTATCTTCACTACGGCACAATATCCTCAAATACCAGAAAAGAAGGAGAGGTATTAAAATGAATAAACAATAAAAAGCTTGAGGATTAGGTCAAAGCACTAATACACCATTTTATTTTTGGTTTAATTTGACCAAAATAACCTCCGTAACAAAAATGTCAAAAGTTCGATGATCTCTGAGAAGTTTTATCTTTTTTTGCTAAACGTAAATTTATTTTAGAGATGTTTTTAAACAGTTTTTTTAGCCTCATGCTGTACCTTCAAGAAAGATCCATTTTTAATATTTATTTTCTGGATGGGTCAATAATGGAAGGAAATGATGGATATATATATATATATATATATATATATATATATATATATATATATATATATATATATATATATATATATAT
>JAATLQ010037690.1:6303-34921 GCA_013421005.1 Heliconius erato x Heliconius himera | reverse complement strand
GGTATACATTGTATGGAAATTATAACTATGTACAAGGTATGTAAGGTATTAAAAATTTCAAACTTGACGTCACTATAAGTACGCTATAAATAGGCAGTGGTTAAGGAAAATGGCCAAATATGGAATATCATTTTGTTTTTTATATTCTCATTTTTTTGCATAGATCTCTTTTTGGTATGATTTTTATAAAAAAAAAATCATAAATAAATATCTAAATGTAGAATAGGTACTCCAAATATGGAATACTAATAAGCACTATAAAAAATTACCTTAACATATATAAAAAAGATTTTTATTTTATATATAAAACTCCTTGACACCTTTGGTATAACATAAAAAAGAACACAACACAGTCCATAATTGGATTTTCTAAAGAATTCAAACAGACATTTATCTATACTATTATAACAAAGCGAAAGAATTCAAGCGGGTGGAGCTGTGGGCCGGTCAGCTTCACGCTGTATCTCGCTCACAGCAGGGTAGGCATAGGGAACCTAGTTTTAAGTCACTCCGTTCCACATTTTACGCCGAATTCTGGAGGCGGCCGCGGGCCGGGCGCTAGTTAATAATATTATAATGCATCACCGTTTATAGGTTCAAAGTAATAATAAGACATTCAGTTAATATTATACTTCTTGTTTTTCCATTAAAGGTATGTAATTCACCTAGATAAATATAATAGGATGTAGAAATAACTTGACATTGACACTGAACTAGAAAATAAACTTGTTTAACTATAAATAAATTATTTTTTAGAGAGGAAAACCTTCCGATAACAACTTCCCATAATGACTACATACCTACTGTACTGCGGTAGTCCATATTAAGAATCATAGGTTGCATGTCAACGCAATTCGTGCTTTGCCTTCAACAACTTACATGGATCCGGTAGACTATTCATCTTTTATTTTATTCATTATGAAGACTGTCGCCAATTGCCTCGATACCAGAACGAAGAAGTGAAAATATTTAATATTTCGTTTCCATGAGAGGGAATCGAACCTACAACTAGTTGCGTTTGCAGCCACACACTTGTGCCCTTGCTCCACTATGGGCCTTGATCGTTATTCATATCGATAGACAGCATAGATAAAACCATCGCTCAATCGACACACAGTATCCCTATTTCGGGCGGAAAGCAGAAAACGGAATATGTTAACACTAGTTTGAGTGTCTCTCTGCTGCCCTATGTTTCTTAAATATATTGTATGTATATTCTTACAAAGGCTTATTTTTTTGTATATATTGAATATTTTCCTTAAAGCATTTTTGTGTTAATATTAAAGGAATAAAAATATATTACCATAAATTATCCATTTATGTTTTTATATTTTTTGAAGCCGGTCGTGGCGCAAGGGCATAAAATGTGCATGTAAGCGAAAAAGGTTGTAGGTTCGATCCCCACTCGAGAAAAGGAAATGTTTATTTACATTTACATTTCTTCGCTCTGGTATTTATTAGACAAAGCGTTGGCGTTAAGTTCCGCCACTCCAGAAAGTGGGGAACGCAGTGTCTTAACACTAGGTTCTCTCTGCCTGCTGTGCTGTGTGCGGGGCTCAGCGTAAAGCTGATTTAGTTTAATTTATTTTTAACCCCTTTAATACATATTATTATAATGCAAAAGTGTGATAAAGGTAAATATGATAAATATGACCAAATTGTTCTGCTGCGCTGTAAAGGTTACGAATTAATAACTACATTTAGAATTTGAAGCGTAAATATTGCATATTGTATACATATTTATAACCTGTCAAAATTAAGACGTTTATAAAGGTTATTTTGTTATATCCTTTACTTACTTTAAAGTAGAAAAAAAATATACCTTTATATTTTAATGCCAAAATAAAATTTACAAAATAAAATTAAACAAAAAAGAACCAAAGGACTGGTAGGTAGGTGTTGTCCAAATCCACTATGAACAGATTGAAGCACGATCGCTTGATCAATACAAATATTTTTGTTGCGATATGCAGGATATGTAGCATTTTTTTATTTGTTTAAAATGTATAAGTAAATAATTTATTGTTATATTGAACGACGGTTACAGTAAACCTAACTCTGATACGTTCGGGTAACATTGACAGTGAGACTTCTAATCAGTTTCGATAATTTCTCTGCTTGATACAATACTAAAAAAAATCCGTTTCACGCTGTATCCCGCACACAGCAGGATAGGCAGAGGAATTGGCGTTGAGTGGCGAAACTCAACGCCGTGCTTTGCCTCCAAACTAGAGCGAAGAAATGAAAATATAAATGTAAATGAATATTTCATTTCCTCGAGTGGGGATCGAACCCACAACCGAAAAGAAACTTAGGACAAGACTAGATGAAGATAATGCTACGTCTAAAATTGACATCATTGATAACGATTTTGGGGGAATTGTGGGGCGTGGCATAGACAATTATTACTCAGGTTCTTACATTTTTTAGCTTAAATTATTTTAGCTTGTTTTTTTTAATTTGCCTAATAGTTTTTTATGAAACGTCTTTGTAAATATTTTTTGCTAGTGATTAAAAATATACAGGATTTAAGTGTCAGCGCTCCTTTTACGGGAACAGCATATAGGGTAAAATATTTTAAACCATACCTAAAGAAATTGATAGGGTTTTATATTACAATAATAATTTTATTATTTATTATGTTTGAAAAAAATCACTATTTCAAGTTTTTATAGAGTAGTTAAAACTGTTGTTTCATTTAAAGTGGTGCTGACACTTCCAGCCTATACACAGAATAAAGTGTAAAGCAAAAAAACAAAAATTAGTTTTTTTTTATTTTCCATCAGATATTTTCGATTTTCTTGAAAAGCAAAAAAGAAATACACAACAAACAACAAAAAAATTATGTTAAATTGTTTATTTTCTTTTTAGATTATCTCATTTCATAAGGCTGCAGTAGTTTTATACGAATACGAAATAATCTGAGCTTGCAAGAAAGTGCATTATAGATAGATTTACAACGCACAGTTTAAATTAAATTAAAATGAACCTAAGACGGTATAAACAGTGAAAACGTTTTAACTCTTCCATAACTTCTTATCTGGAACGACGTGAAAACTGGTATACTTTCCACCTTTACGGTACTTTTTACTGTATGTAATCGACTCTTCAGCCGTTGCAGTGGTAATAGCGTTGCAACGATCAGATTTTTATAGTAATTGTTAGCAAGGTTGTAAAGTTTAAAACTAATTAGCTTGGATAACTTTAGTTGTGATTTTTTAAAAATAATCTAACTATGGGGAAATTCTTTATAAACATAAAATTTATTCATTTTATAGAACACGTATAAATATTTGAACATTGCGGTGTCAGAACCCGCGCCTTTTAGACAAATTCCATGCGCTAAAAATTTTTATATGCTTGTTACAACTTATTTAGCGTCTTTGTAGTTTTCTTTCTAAATGTGGAATAATACTTCAAAATGGCAAAAGTATAATATTTTATTCTATATTATATATATTATATTTTAATTTTATCCATCTCCTGTATATATGAAGTTAAAGAGAGAGACTAGTGTTATGTTACTAGCGGTAGGTGTTAAGGTGCTTGGGGATATAATATTAGCAAGATTAAGTCTTGCATGGTATAACCAATCGCCGCATTGTGTTTTTAGACCAGATATAAGAAAATTTACGAGTATAAGGCCCAGTCTCACCACTGGCTGATAAAGTCCCGGGCAGCCTTATCTGACAAACAAGCATATATCTAGTAGATACAAATTTGACTTATGCATTTAATTTTTACATATAATATTTGTAATTTAAAAATGCAATAAATCCTATGAATTATTACCAGCTTCACGCTGTATCCCGCACACAGCAGGGTAGGCAGAGGGAACCTAGTGTTAAGACACTCCGTTCCTGACTTTCTGCCGATTTCTGGAAGCATTGCGTGTTGAGTGGCAGAACTCAACGCGGCGCTTAGCCTCGACACCAGAGCGAAGGAATGGAAATATAAATTGAAGTAAATATTTCATCTCCTCGAGTGGGGATCGAACGCACAACCAGTCGGTTTTACAGTCACACCTCGTGTCGCTGTGCCACGATTGGCCTTAAATAATGAAAATATGAATTATTTCATTTTCTTCGAGTTAGAATCGAATCGACAACCTGTCACACGCTTGTGCCTCCGCTCCACGACTGACTTCCTATTTTGAGATCCAGCACGCAATATCTATAAAAGAGGCGACAACCAGAGGGAATGAATTGATTTGTTACTTTTTGCCTACTGCGTAAAAAACGAAAACATAAAAAAACGCCACAGTAAAATATTGGAATAGCCAAATATTTCTATGAATACTATATATTTTTAGCGGCCAGTCGTGGCGCAGGGGCACAAAGTGTGACTGTAAAACCGACTGGTCGTGGACTCGGTCCCCAGTCGAGGTGATGAAATATTTATTTAAATTTATATTTCCTTTTCTTCGCTCTGGTATCTAGGCAAAGCGCGACGTTGAGTTCTGCCACTCAACACGCAATGCCTCCAAAATTAGGCAGAAAATGAGGAACGGAGTGTCTTAACTACTACTACTACTAGGTTCCTTATGCCTATCCTGGTATGTGAAGGATACAGCGTAAAGCTGATTTATTTATTTGTGATTCTATATATTTTTAAAAATGGCTTAATCAATGTTTTTTTCAAACAATAAAATTTTACATTTTTTTTTAAATTAAGGATGTACTAACTTTTTTAATGTTAAATTTTAACGCTTGCCAATTTTCATTTGTGTCACGTGTATTCTGTATTTTACTTTCTTTCGTAGCAATCTTCAATCGTGAGAACGGTAGTCTTGGGAGCGTGTCTATCTAAATTACATACTCAAAGGAAATTTAGTATCATTTAGTCTCTTGGCAACACAATACTTACACGATAATGCTTGAAAAGAATTCCTCTTTATTTATGCATATATATACTAGATATTTTTAGTATCACATTTGTAGACCTTTGTGGTGTAACATAGCGAAAATGAAGATAACCAAAATCATTTGAGATATTAATTATTTAATGATAAGAACAAAAACACTATGTTTGTATAAAAAATTGTAACTTGGAGAAACCCCCAAACACCTTTATAAATGTTATTTAATTAATAATGCTTTGGCTCGTGTCTAGTGCTTAGATTCTTTTATCGTTGTAATCGTGAGTAACCCAAAATCTTTAAGAGATTCAAATTCGATAATATTGAATTGTTATAACTCAGAGCTCTTCCGAAAAGCAGAGTGCTCGTCCCATCTTCTTCTCCTCTATAACTGTCCATTGTCGTTAGTTATAAAAAGTAAGAAAGTGCCCCTACACTGTAAATTTCTACCAGACCGCGGCTGTAACAGTGTTTATTGAACCCTCCGGGACTTTTGTGTGTGATTTTTCTGAAGGTACTTGTTACGCTTGTTTATATTATGTTAGAATACTTCATATACCAAGTCGTAGAATTACAACGGTATACATTATATCAATGACCATGTTGTTGGTCGTATATATAATATACAAGCATAGCATACGTATCGCGAGACAGCATCAGTCACGACATACTTAGTTATGTCGCTATAACAGTTCACATAAGTCCATCAGGAAGAGAAAGATCATGGTCGAAGCCTGGACAATGTATATCCTCCGTATAGCCTTGACCTCGCTCCATCAGATTTCCACCTGTTTTGGGCATTGCAGAACTCTTTAGGAAGCATAAAGCTCACCTCAGATTCTCAGATTTTTTCAGTCAAAAATCTCAAAATCTCTATCGGAATGGGATCATGGCACTACCCTTAAGATGAAAAAATATACCTAAAAAAAATCCTTTGTATGATCAATACGAAAATACAATTGCCCCGGCCTTATATGTTGATTCTATTATTCATAATTGACTATGCTAATTATGTGTATTGGTATGCATATTATTATTAATATTTTTTTATTTATTTATGTACTATATGCTACATCATACCCAAGGTACTTACTGTTATAAACTGATCTTAAGATAAATTGTCATAACATATAGACAGACTGTAACGATTAGGAAAAAGATAATATACAATTAAATATTAATATTCTGATAACAAATATGAAAGTTCGCTACCAGTGTAATCTTCATGACACCACTTCTCGCATTCTCGACATTGGTTTCATTATTTTTTTTGACGAACATGATGTTTAAGTAGGATTCCAAAACATAGATATAATACTGTCGTCTAATTCTGTATCTTTACTCTCTTTTAGCTAGTTTTTTTATTATAGTAAGTCGGACCGGCCTTGGGTATGTAAGAGGCACAATTTCTATGCTTTAATTAAAGAAAGAATTCTCTCTCTATAAGTCTGTGAAAACCCACGAGCGAGGGCCTTTGTTTCTAGAGCACTATCGATTTTGCCGTCTAACTGTGGGGTTGCGATAAACAATGTCCCTATCTCTTCAATGCCCTCCTATGATTGTCGACGTGTGATACAATCGGCTATACTAGTTAAGAAAAAAAAAATATAGATGTGGCATTTTAATTTATATTTTAGTATAAATAATAATTGGTTTGTGTACTTTAAAATTTATAAATAATCAATATTATCTAATTATATACCTATATACAAATATTAAAACATTTTTTTTTAAAGTAAGCGAATGTTTTAGTAATTGTACCTTATGTATAGTCATAGAGTTGAAGGTGATGTAACTTAACACCTTATGGTCACACTTCGACCTGTTTGTGAAATTGGAAAACACGCTATATTAATGTATCTTTAAGTGGTCTTTGAAACAGTCACTACCCTGATATTTGAAAAGTAAATACGTAAATATAAACAGGACAAAGAAAAAAAAAGTAAACCAAACCGAGTCATCGTGGCGCATTGGCACAAACGTGTGGCTGTACACAAACACGCGAAGTGTGTGGGTTCTGTTTCGCAGTCGAGGAAATGAATCGTTTAATTTTATGTCGCAATCCCTAGAGAATTAGGCGGAAAGTGGGAAAATTAAGTCTCATAATGGGAACAGAGTATTTTATTACTAGGTTTCCAGGTACCTTCTCCCCAACCTGCTACATCTGGAATACAGCATGAAATTATAAAAAAGTAAACCATTTATTAAATAAGCCTTAAAAGATACGTCTATACTCCACTTGGTAAGCAATCGTCGCCGAATAGCGTACCAGTACGGAATTTCAAAGGGCATATAACGGAGCCTACATTCTAATATCCTCTTCCCTCACGTCATTATTCTGAAGTGCACTCCGATCCCTCGCTGCAACACGTTATAATTATTTGGAAAGTTTTCTCTATTAATGCTCGAGAGGGTGGCTATCAAAGTCTTTTATGTTATGTTTACAACTAAGCGCGTCGCCTTGAATAAGGCCACGGCTTAATGCTGTATAGTGTACAGTGTATGTGCTAATGAGTTTTTTGTAAAATTATGTTACAAATTGCTTTTTTTTTGAAGCTAGTGAGTTTTTTTATGTAACACTAGAGCTTATTATGAGTGAATTCTAAAAAAACCACGTTCAATAAAATATTTTTAACAGTCTGAATTTAAAATTTTTGTAAAAATCGGTGGCAATATAAAGATTTTTCGATATAAACTTTCAACCCCTTATTTGAACCCTTAGGGGGTGAATTCTTAAAAACCATGAAACACGTGTTCAATGAAATGTTTTTAAGAGTCTGAATTTCAAATTATATAAAAATCGGTGCAGATTAAATTTTTTTTCCAAACAAACTTTCAACCCCTATTTCATCCCTTTAGGGTTAAAATTTTTGAAATTCCCTTCTTAGTGGATATCCAGAATATGAAAATAAACATCTGCCCAAGTTTCACGTTTCTACCATCAGCGGTTACGGCTCTGCGTGCGTCTTACCTCAGTCAGTCAGCACAAGTCCTTTTATATATATAGATAAGTGAGTTTGACACTTAATATATATTTTCTTCTTTTTTTCAGCTTCACGTTGTCACGCATGTATGTAGCTTCACGCTGTCACGCATATGTGTAGGGTAGGCACAGGAAGCCTAGTGTTAAGCCACTCCGCTGCTGACTTTCCACCAAATTCGAGTGGTGCAACTCAACGACGTGCTTTTGAGAGGGAATCAAAATCTATGGCGTTTACAGTTAAAAGGTTGTGCCCCACGAATGGCCTCATATACTTAACACTTAGTCAGTGTTAATTTATTAGAATAAAAAACACTATATATAGGATACTGTTTTTGTTTAATAAATCGTCTCTGACATAACCTGAGATTTTTCGTACCAATAATTGTTTTAATACTTAAAGCAATTGACTTGTTTCATCAAAGATGAATAGTTTTTAAATAGAAGAAAGATAGTCTTAAAAATTGGATTCTGAAAAATCCACCGTGACCAGTCATTACAAGTGTAAGAGTACTGTTAATCCTTAGCTTACCAATAGTTTTGTATGTGCAGGTTCCGGGACAAACAACTTTGTTACGGCGGCTGTTTAACCATACTGGTATCTCTGATTCCATTTGTCAATCGACTTCTGACGAAGAAGTCACTTCATGAATGTAATTGGGCACACATCATAGTCTGGCCATTTCTAAAGTTTGGACGCTAGCTTTGACAGTGCTATCACCCAGAACAAGGAGATAGTCTTGTTCTGGTTGTGACAAGTCTTTAGATTGTCCCTGATTTTACGACCAATGGGTGGAGGAATTTCTGGCCTATCAATGACTTAAGCGATGACCTTGAGTCAGTTTCTAAGCCAAAGATAGCAATTCCAGGCCGAGTTATTCACTCGGCCTCCTCGAAATCCTCACATACGAGTATAGTTTTTATAATTTCTATATATTTTCCCGTTATATTGTCAATGTCAATTTTATTATTTATTAAATAGATTTTGTTAAGCGTTCTGTACTTTTGGTCTAATAACTGTAGAATTTTTTGTCTACATTTGTTCCAATCGATTTTTTGTTATAAATTCTTGTAGTACTACTATTATTTATTCTTTTAGATTTCCTTCGTTCGTGTTTAAAAATACTCGTGTAATGATCAGAGTTCGTCATACGTCAATCCTTCAGGCTTCAAAAAACACTGTCTGAGAGTAGTGTTTTATCATATAACTATATATTATGTGATATAATATAACATATAGCATTCATTGACAAATGGTCTATCCAATAAATACAATTGAATTTTTCAACATAAACCAACAGTTGCTCAGATGAGAATCTAATATGAAGCGTGCTAAAGAGTTCTTTAGCTTTTTAATATTTGTGTAGGTAGAGTAGTAGATTACTCAATTATTATTATTGCTCTATAGAGCAGAGTTAACACGATACAATCAAATTTAAATTTAAATAGATCAGGTAGCATAGCGACTATTGCAGACTTCGTAATTAAAACGATATGGCAACACAGTCGGATGCGACATGAATATTCTATGCAGAAACTTTGCTTCCTAAACAGCGTATCGTGAATTCGTATGCAGAGGTCCTAATATACTGTTATTATGTGCAGTGTGCATTTAGCTAAGTTGTGGGAGGCTTAAACTGGGTTTTAGATAAAGTTTGCGAAACTGGAGCATATATTTTGGCCTGTAAATTTTTAGAAAGCAGACGCTTGCATACATTTTATGCAACTTGGCTTTTAGTGGATGAAAAATTGTTTACAAGAAATTACCTATAGCGAAAAATAACGTGGCATGAATTGGTTAGATTTGAATATATAGAGGAAAATTGTTTATTTTAATTAATTTATTTTATTACATTAAGAGCAATATTCTGTTTGTCCACTTTTAATTGTCTTGTAATTGTTTCTTGGTTTATTCGTTGCTTGTTACCAAACTTACGCAGTTATTTAGTATTCTAACTAAATTTTCAAGCAATATAGCAACGACCAAAGAGCTCAAAAGGTATAGCAAAATGTTACATATAAGCTTAGTTTCGATAACAATAGGTAGGTTCGTCGTGGTTAAATGTGATCAACGAAACAGTAACATTCTAAAGCCTGGTGCACTATAGTGGATCATGTGATGGTCTAAATTTCGTATGAAGAATAGCTTATTAGATGTAATTATATAAAGAAGACCGAATTGTACATAGAAAAAGGAAAAAGCATGAGGGTCAATAAAATTACATTCCTTTTAATATTCGTTCGAGGCCAGTCGTGGCGCAGAGACACAAAGTGTGACTGCATAATTGACTGGTTGTGGGTTCGATACCCACTCGAGGACATTAAATATTTATTTAAATGTATAATTTTAGCGTTTCTTCGCTCTGGTGTCGATGCAAAGCGCGGCGTTGATTTACGCCACTAAACACGCAATGCCTCCAGATCTCGGTGGAAAGTGGGGAATGTAGTGTCTTAAGTTCTTAACGCTAGGTTCCCTCTGCCTACCCTGCTGTGTGCGGGATACAGCGTGAAACTGATTTTTAATATTAGTATGTGTCTTAATAATAACACTATAGTTTCGATTCTCAGACAGATGATAGAATTATTTCTATTTTCTCGCGCCGATAACAAGACAAATCACGAAACACCTTTTTACCACTCAACACGCAATGTCACGAAAATTACTCGGAAGGTGAGCAACGGACACTATTTCGCTAGGTTCCGTCTGCCTACCCTGTTATACAGAGCGCAATAGACGGGGGGCAAAAAAAAAAGTGTAAGGGTTATGTTTAAGCTTGGTATTTGTATCCACTTTGAATATCTTTTAGGGTGCCCATAGTCTAATAAATGTACCTATTAGAAAAATATTATTATATTATATCAATAGTATTATAATAGAGTTGTACAATACAATATAAAACACCACTCGTTCTTGACTGTTCCGATCATAATTAGTAGTAGTATTGACTAAAATAATCGTGGAGATTGTGTCATATAAATTTTAAGTAACCTAAAATAAATTATGTAAACAAATTTTATAGTATACTTTTTTAGTCTTTTTAACGTTATGGTCAATCACAAACTTCCTTACGTATTACTTGAGTAGTCTGATTATACGACTTATAACCTTATTTCTGTCTAAAAAACAATGACCATTGTTAACTTGTATCATCCTTTGGGAATGGCATTCTTTTTTACCTATTCGCCTCCTACTACAACAGATGTTGGTGAAACTAAGTTTATTGCAATATAAGAATTCACTACAAAAAAGATCAAAATTGTAATATTTGTATTCAAATAGATTTTTACTTTAATAACTTTAATATCCACACACATATAATATCCACAGAAACGGTTGTTTGCAAAGTTGTAGTGCTTAGATTGATATTATTGACCTCGATCTTTGAATTATGCATCTTAAAATCTGAATTTCTTATTAAATCTAGCATATAGCTAGATACCATTTGTAATGTTGATGCGAAGGTTAAATGAATTTTATATCACGGCACGTTTGAGTGAGCGAAATATAGTACCACAAAATATATATGACTATATATATATATATATATATATATATATATATATATATATATATATATATATATATATATATATATATATATATATGTGTGTGTATTTTATTGAATCACGAATAACTAAACAAACTAATAAGTATTTAAATAACTAAATATAGATTTAATTTTTGTTTGATAAATTTAGATATATAGAGTGGAATATTTAGTTTGCATATATACATAAAATACAAACAAAAAACTTGTTTATGTTTTCAATTCAGCTTAAGTAGTCAAATCACTGCGCTCTTCGTATGTCATTTGAATCCTTTGGCGTGGCCACGACACGTGGCGTTTAGCTCTACAATTAAGACTTTGTATTTTGATTGTGGAGTTAAACACCACGTGTCGTCTTCCAGGGGCAATGAAAGGAAAACAATTTTATCTCTCGAATGAGGATCAAATTCGCAATCGTCACGTAACAATCAAATGCTGTCACTGCGGCACATTAAGGTATATTAAGTAAATATTTATTTTTCACACTTTGTGCCTTTGCGCCACGACTTTAAATTTACTAATTTATAAAGACCAAAACTGCAAGCTTAGCTACCAAGGTCACTAACCAGTTAACGTGGATCAGTCGAAATACATTAATTATTAACTAATATTAAAATATTTTTTGAATTTTTATTGTAAATTCTTAAATTGATTTTTTTATCTTCAAATACCTACATTGCCCACTCCAAATGATTCCCGCATTTTGTCAAATTATCTTGTAATCTCCATTTCTAGGTAGTTTTAGAGCCGCTTCGACGAATTTATTTAATTTTTTCTTTGTTTAACCTCACGCTGTAGTACAATAAGACACTCACTTCTCAATAATACATTGCCAGTCCCCAATTTCTACCTAATTCTGGATTACGTGTTAAGTGGTGAAACTCAACGCCGCGCTCAATTATATTAATTTAAGACAATTTAAATATTCAAAATAAAAATCATATCTATATTTATATAATAACTAGCATTTATCTACGATTTCATTCCCGTGGTTATCATGTCGTGTAACCACGTGGTTCACAAAAGGACGACGAAAAAAAGGAGCATTTAACCAAACAAATTATATAGCTTTATAATATTAGTATATAGATTATTTTTAAATACGCCGTTGCACTACGGCGCCTTATTCTATTGAATCACATCACTATAAGATCACAAAAAATATAATTAAAAAGGGCAACATGAACTATTTACACAGAATATTAGCATAAAATAATAAATTTTACAATACATATTTTAAAGCCGCCTATATAGTGAAAGGTCAGTTTAGGGTCGCAAATACCAGATTCCAGGGATTCCCGGGATTTTGCCACTCGAGGGCACAGCTTTTAATTGCGAATGTAATTGCTACAGTGAAAATTATCTTTGCACGTAATTCCAGAGCTCGAGTAAAATAAAAACTGTATAATACTTCCTGCGATCGTAATGTTTAATGGCGGGAACTTAGTGTTAACATTTATTACTTTGTTTAATTATCCGATGAAAACTTTAAACTTCTTTGTATATCAATGTATAGAAGTTATTTATTTATTGTGAAGGCACAATATATAAATAACTTAGGTACAAGACCTAATAATACATAAGAAGTGTTGTAGAAAAGTATTTGGTCTTTATGTCTCTGTACACGCGATGGTTGTGGGTTCGACTGTTTAGATAAATTATGATTTTTCCCTGGATTTGTTGTGTTAGGTTTGATCATCTAATAAAGAGAAATAAAAAAAATATATTTTAAGAAATTTAAGATAAACATATAATAATAAAGTTCGATAAAATACCACTTTAGTTAAAAACCCTGTTGCATTTTCTATTTTTATCGATTTTTTATCACTAATAGATAATGTAGAGTTCTCTGATTTGGAAATAGGGCTGGAGGGATTGATGCTAAATCACATTAAGATTACAACAAAAAAAAAATCCAATGATGGGTATACCTTAAAAGGTAAATTTTCAACGTACCTATATTTTATAGTACATTGTGCTGCGCCACGACTACCTCGTACGGTAGCATATTTGAAAGATACCTAAATATTTTTTCTTATATTCCCTTGTCCATTGAATGCACGTTGCGTTGTTCGCATACCAGTTGTATGTTATAGCAGCAAAATATCTCACAAAGCACTGTAACGTAAAATAGAACCCCTATCGACATTCAGTTTAACTTTTTTATACCCACATTAAGCTCACTTAGAATAGAAACCGATTTTGAGTTTAGTAAACCTGTAATTTCACAATGCAGGCTCTAATGTACTACTGCCATTAGCCTATTGTCTTCTTTGATAAAGCGATTTATTCGTTGTTAGAGAACAATGTGAGCGACGTTATAGAGTTGTTTTACATCCTACTACAGATTGATGGCAGGCGTGGATGCGTATAGAGATGTAGAGTCGTATATACTGAAGTGGATTAAACTATAAAATGTTGTAGTTGATTGTTTTTTGTTGTTATATCTGTTGTTTTATACTGAGGGCGTGGGCACAGGCATGCTAATGTAAAGGTGATGTTTAATTGGTTCGATTCCTACTCGGGAAAATGAAATATTTAATATTTACAATTCTCCGTTCTGGTAACGCACACGCATGCATGCGTATATCTCAATAATTCGGCGGAACGTGAAGAACGGAAGTGTCTTAAAAGGAACCGAGTGTCTTAACAGTAGGTAGTAATCCCAGGTTCCATCTGACTGCGTATAGGATATAGCATGAAGCTAAAATATATTATTACGTATAATTTGCATAATATTGCTAACATATAAAATATAAGTAAAATAAGGCTTAGGTTTTTGCTGAAATATTATAAACATATCCATACATATATTGTAATTGCACTACTTCTATATGTCACTTAGAAATTAAAAAATGTTCTTAGATTGATTAAAGTTAAAACAGTAAGATTTTTTTTGTGTGTTTGATATGTATCGTAATCGTGATTGTAGGTCGAGTTTATGGGACGACGCGACGGTAGAACGATGTTCGATTATGCGTTATAGTTCACATGAGAAATAGTATTCAGACGTGGTTTTAGATGTGCTAACAAAAGCATTTTAAAAGAGTAAATAAAAAAAACATTTAAATGTTTTTGTTAACAGACATTACAAAGTATTTATACTATTAAAATATAAACGCAATTGTTCCTTTAAAATAAATAAATAAAAATATTTTTGTTTCCTCGCTCTGGTATAGTTGAAGCGCTGCGTTGAAAGTATAAATGTAATATCTCAAGAATTCGAAAAGTGGGGAAGTGTCTTGTGTCAGAAATATATTTACACTAGGTTCCCAGGTTCCTTCTACCTTACCCTACCCGGTTATTTTCAGAATGTAACGTGAAGCTAAAATAAACATGAATAAAGAAGATAGATTAATATCTATAAAAACGTAATACAATTCTCGGCGTACTTCACCAATATACTTACTATATTAGATAAAATCGGCAAAAAATAATTACAAGATAATTAGCACAAAAAGATTTAGCTGAAAATAAAAAAAATCCTCTCATACATTTTTAAAAACCACTCGTGATAGAATGTTATATTTCTATATTATTATTATATTCTATATTTTCTTTGTATTTTTAGTTTCTGCTTATAATAAAAGTATAATATTATATTAATAAAAAAATACGAGAAATTTGGGATTAAAAAATAAAAAGAGAGATTAAAGTACATATATTGTCAGGTGTGGGGTTCGAACCCACGCTCCCTCTCGGGAACCAGAGCTTAAATCTGGCGCCTTAGACCACTCGGCCAACCTGACGGTACTTACAAGTATCAATATCTACTACAGCTTCACAATTTAAGTAATTATTTTAATATTCGTGTAGTTTTATTATTCAAGTAAAATTAAGATCAAATCAACTTGATAATGTATCACGCACACAACATGCTAAGCAACCCAGCGTTAAGACACTCCGTTCCTCACTTTTTTCTGCAAATTGAGGCATTGCGTGTTGAGGAGCGGAACTCAACGCCGGGCTTTTTGCCTTGGTGTCAGAGTGAAGAAATGAAAATATTAATAAATAATAATTAATTACCTCGACTGGTGATCGAGCCCACAACCTATAGTCACACCTTTGTGCCCCTGCGTTCCGATAGCTGTGTATTATTCAAGTAGTACCTATTAAATGACGAATATGAGTTCAAATACTTATTAGCAGAGCGATAGATATATTGGTCGTGTGTGTGACAAATTGACAAAATTTATCGTTCGTATGGTGATCGTTCGATTCGGCAGTACTTTGCGAACTATTACAAGAATTTATGTTGATATAAGATATACGAACAAAAACTGATTATGGGTTCGATTCCCACTAGAAATAAATAAATAAAATTATGAGTTTTTTTTTATTTTTGGTCAGTCGTGGTGCAGGGGCACAAAGTTTGATTGTGAACGCGACAGGTTGTAGGGTCGATTCCCACATGAAGTAATGAAATATAAAAAAAATATATGGGAAAATAGCTAAACCAGGTCTAGTATCGCAACTGCGTCATGATTTTCCATTGTGGGCGACGTGTTTCCCGCGTAAGCTTCTGTGGAGAACTGACCATTGAAGTCGATATCGGGGTCATGTGGAGGCACTATGAACCTTTGATTTATCTGCATAGGTTGGAATCGTGAGGATATATCGTTACGTGTGTAGAAGGCATTATGTGTATAATACTACAGGTAAAGTATCAGACAGGTTTTTTGGAGAATTCCTGCGTCACTATGTTATCGAGTACCCACCGACTGGTAATAAGATGATTTTGTAATTTCTCTATCTCTTAAAAAAAACTTGGAATTTAAAGAAAAATTAACTATAAAAATACTAATAGTCATGGCGTAGGGGCACAGGCGTGCGACGCGACAGGCTAGATTTCCCACTCGAGGAAATGGAATATTTAATATTTTAATTTCCTCATTCTGGTAACGATGCAAAGCGCGGCGTTGAGTTCTGCCGCTCAACACGCAATGTCTTAAGAGTTTGGTGGAAAGTGGGGAATGGAAGTTTCGTTACACTAGGTTTCCAAGTTCCTTTTGCCTAGCATATTGACAGTACATAGGTAGGTGGTGAGGCCAGTCGTGGTGCAGCTGCACGAGGTGTGACTGTAAAACCAACTGGTTGTGGGTTCGATCACCACTCGAGGAGATGAAATATTTACTTAGATTTATGTTTCCATTTCTTCGCTCTGGTGTAGAGGTTAAGGGTGACGTTGAGTTCTGCCACTCAACACACAATGCCTCCAAAATTCGGCAGAAAGTGGGGAACGGAGTGTCTTAACTCTAGGTTCCCTCTGCCTACCCTGCTGTGTGCGGGATACGGCGTGAAGCTGATTTTTTTTTTATTTATATGTACACTATGACTATATATCATAACTTTTTTGATATATGTAGGTTTGCTTAGAATAAAAAAAACCTTATTAATTTGGAATTTTATTACTAAACACAATTAATAAAGAAGTTTCTTGATTTTTATATAATTAACGATAAAATATTAAATTTGTCCTTTATTTATTGAAAACTGTTTGTTAGATATTGCTAGAAGCAATAAGACCGTATTTGCATAAGATACACAATTTAATAATGTCCTTATTATTTTGTGTTATTTGTATTTTTGTGCTCAATAAAGGAAGTATACTACATATTTTTTTATATTTTTAAAGTGTTATTCCACACTTAGAAAAGATTTTTGTTATTTACAAGAATCTAAAAGAGTACACTAAAATTACAATTTGACAACAATGAAAATGTAGAGAATAAAGTGACTTTTCTCTAAGTTTTCTCCACACCGAGAAATGTATAAACAGAAAACATAGAGTTTTACTATAAAATTTTATTTTAATATAATAATTTTGCTCCAAAGCCTAGAATTATCCTTGCAAGCTAAACTTCAACTGAGTGCGAAGCGCATCTTGGCTTAGCGTTTTATCGCTCAGTCGCAGTCAGAACTTACGTACATAATATAATTCCTTGAGTATCGCGAACTTGCCGTGACCGACCTGTAATTCTGGCAAGCGTGTCTTACAGCTTATTTACTATTAAAATAAATTAAATTAAATTAGCTTCACGTTGTATCCCGCATACAGCAGGGTAGGCAGAGGGAACCTAGTGTTAAGACACTCCGTTCCCCACTTTCTGCCGAATTCTGGAGGCATTGCATGGTGAGTGGCAGAGCTCAACGCCGCGCTTTGCCTCGACACCAGAGCAAAGAAATGGAAATATAAATTTAAGCAAATATTTCATCTTCTCGAGTGGGGATCGAACCCACAACCAATCGGTTTTACAGTCACACTTTGTACCACTATGCTACGACTGGCCTCTATACAATTAAATGCATGTATTACAAGGTATTTTGTATTAGTTTAAGTCATATACTCAATTTTTTTTCATTAAATTATACTAATATTGTATACATATATGTATATGATTTTTATTTTATCCTACTAAATTATAAACAAAGATTTGTAATATCGAGGCCGGTCGTGGCGCATAAGTACAAAGTGTGACTGTAAAATCGATTGGTTGTGGGTTCGATCCCCATTCCCCTATATGTTTATTTTTTCGCTCTGGTGTCGAGGCAAAGCACGGCGTTGAGTTCCGCCACTCAGCACGCAATGCTTCCAAAATTCGGCGAAAAGTTGGGAACGGATTGTCTTAACACTAGGTAGGTTCCCCCTGCCTACCCTGGTGTGTGCAGGATACTGCTGATTTGATTTTAATTTGTTTGTAATATGTAATAGCAATATAACCTTGTAATGTGCTGATAACTATGATGTCTAAATATATTTTTAAGCATCTTTTCATCCACTCAACACGCAATGCCTCCAGAATTCGGCAGAAAGTGGAGAACGGAGTGTCTTAACACTAGGTTCCCTCTGCCTACCCTGCTGTGTGCGGGATACAGCGTGAAGCTAATTTAATTTAATTTAATTTTTTTTTTTAAATATATTTTGTATTGTATTGAGAGAAGTTTCATCTTAACAACAAATTTTGTAAAAAATATCTGTACATATTTTTTTAACTTGAAAAACATATTTTTGTTTAGCGTTTACTTTAAGATATAAAAAATAATCTAATCCTCACCACCACTTCACCACCACCAATCTTCTAATAAGATTAACTCAGACCATTTATTCAGAAAGCATATTTTTACCACAACATATTGAAAAGTTATTTCAAATATAAACCACAGGTAAAGAAACATAATAATATTACACATACATAGGTGAATGTACGCCGCTAATATTTTCGCAGGTGACCACAAAGTTCTGAACGCTTTGTTGTCCAAGCCACATGATTTATGCGGAATGCTTATGCTTCTGTGGTTCTACGTTTGCGGGATAAAGGATAAATCAGAGAGAAGGATAACAAAGGGATTTTTAAACTGAGTCTAGTTGTGTTAGACTGGCTGGTGTTAGTTTTTAGTGGTTTGTTATGGATTTGGTATATAAGTTTAAGAAGCTTAGTAATTTAAGCAAAATTTTAATGCTCAAAAAATTTTTAAAAATCTGTTTTTTATTAGAAGCAAAGGTAATAAATAAGACACAAAAACAAAAGAAAACTCACTTAAATTAGTTATTTATACGAAAAAATAGAATCTTATTTTCCAGCAACTTGATTATTTATTGGTATAAAGTTTTTCACCAAAGATATTACAAGTTAGTTAGTTAGTCATACAATTTCTCGATAGTCGCTCAACTTTTGTTATTGACAACTGTTTGAAATGTATTTCTAATAAGAATTGTATGTAATTGTAATAATATTTATTATCTTAACACAGAATAGAAATATTAAGTGAGTTTCTATATTTTCAATACTGTTAAGTTTAACAGTATTACACAATAATAAATACAGTATTACAGCAATATAAAAGAAAAAAGACCAGCGAGTCGAACTCGCTTACAAAGGGTACCGTACTAATGGCAGAGTTGTAGGTAAATGGGAAGTACAACTTATAAAAGATTATATAGATACTTAATTTACAATTTGTTTCTAATGATTCTTTTCTATGAAATACCCATCAATTTAAGGTGATCGCATTGCTTAGAGGATGAAGAGCTCAGAGCAGTGCCTGTGACTTGCGGCTAGTGTAGGCTTAGGTCACTGTAGGCTCGCTTGAGACGCGCATTAACGCTCGCCTCCTCCGAACTCCTCTCTCCACCGGAAACCAAACAAACAAAACAGCACCAAATTCGAAATGATTGTACTAGTGATGCCGTTGAAAATCTTTCTAGAAACAAAGCAATCGGTCTAGCCCTTCTTTTTGAAAATGAAGATGATTAATATAATATTTTATTACATATTTGCTTCCTTGCCCAAATTTGATTTAATATATTTTGGAGGTATTTGCGATCCGTTGGATTTTTTTCGGGATACCATTAAAATCAGGGGCTAACTACTTTTTACTATCTAATTAGGTACTTTATAAATTAATATACTTGATATTTTTTTCAATGGCCATTTCGCGAAAAAAGCTCAGAGTAGTAACTCTAAAAATTAATTAATATTATATAGTTTGTCTTAAACACTTGAAAAAATGAAACTGCTTTATTTATTACTGACACTGATTGATATTAAGAATGATGAACAACACTAAAATACTACATTGCTTTTTCAAGGTAAGGCGGTATTTTTATTTAATTGCATATATTTTTGTTTATTGTATTTTTTCAACATCCTGTTCCAACTAAATGTTACATAATAGTTTATCGTAGTATAGTGCAGTCATTACGTCACAAGAGTAGATTTTTGTAAATATATATGATATCAGACAAGGTCAGCTCGGTAAAAAAATATATGCAATCTCTTTTTAGACTATTAGAGCCATATTCATGCAAATCTTGTGATCCAAGGGTCGAATATAATATAAAACTATATATAAAAAATTCTCTGTTTTTCTTTGAAGTGAGAGCCAAGTTAAATGTTAAATAATGCGTCGGTCTCGATTTCATTGACAAAAATATAGGAATTCTATAAAGGTACCTAGCTCTCTGTTCATTTGGGATAAAATTCAAGCTCCGAATTTCACTCGATAATTCTTTACGTACAGGCTTCATTATATTTGCAAGCTAGTGTACTTTCAGCTCGTACTGTACTATAAGGTCGATTTGGTTTCGTGTCTGGTGAAAGACTAGAAAAGTCAAATTTAGGGCTTTAACTTTATCCTGAATGAACACTGAGCTCGGTAGGTATATAGATTTCCCATTTTTTGCCAATGAAATCGAGAACGACGCATTTCATATTTAAAATCGCTTTATTTTCGTACGTTATTTCACCTGACTTTTTTTTACTTTTTTGATAGTAATTATCAATAATTTTTTATTTTAAATTTATTTTGCTTGGTACCAGATATCAAGTTTCTAGGTTACCGAGAAGTGAATTAGGTTTTTAATGAGTGAGTTAGTCAAAAAAATGCCGTTTTTTACCTATCAATATAACAATAACCATATGTGTTAAGCTGTTGAAATGTTATATGCATCTCAAACTAGAGAGTTTATCAATTTGTGCATGTAGATTTATGTCTAACGAGTTATGAAAGGCTCAAAAATTGTTTGAAATGTTTCATGTAAAATAAACACGCGCAGTGTTACCCAGCCAGCTTTTCAACTTGTCTAGAGGCGCTGACGCGTGTCTTCTGTCTAAAAAAAATAAAATTTTGGTCTTTATGTATATTGCAAGTTCTCACTTCTAGCTAAATATCATAATTGTAGGTTCGCAGGAAGTAACATATTTGTAGGTTTGGATTACGTGGCAAGTGTCATATAAAATGCAGCAAAAACTGACTTAAAAGCTTAATTTTTTCCTTACCTACAAGGGATCGTATAATTAAATATTTAGATATTAATTTTAGTTTGATACATCCATGTGATTTTGAGATAAATGGTCTTGACAAATCAATAAGGACTCCGTTTTTTATTTAAAAAAAAAAAACTACTCTTGTATTGTATAATAACCATTATATTATTCTCTTTACAATTAGAGCTAAATATTTGTAGGTAGGTTAAATTGATAATTTAAATAGGTACTAATGTTTGAAATATATGATTATAATGTAAAAATTCTGGTATTGAAAAAATATATATATTTAAGGTTAAATTTCGTGCTATAATTGTATAAGACTAGATCATACAGTACCTACGCTCATAATTTCTTTTATTTACATACATACATTCTAGAGGCCAGTCGTGGCGCAGCGGCACATAGTATTACTGTAAAACCGACTGGTTGTGGTACGATCCCCACTCGAGGAGATGAAATATTTACTTAAATTTATATTTTCATTTCTTCACTCTGGTGTCGAGGCAAAGCGCGGCGTTGAGTTCTGCCATTTAACACGCAATGCTTCTAGAATTCGGCAGAAAATGGGGAACGGAGTATCTTACAGTAGGTTCCCTCTGCCTACCCTGCTGTGTGCGGGATACAGCGTGAAGCTGATAAAAATAAACATACAGACTAATTATATACATGCATAAGTATATATGTACTTAATTAGTATCTGCAGTGTAGTAGGCACAGGAAATGCTTCCACCGCTAAAGGTTTTCATTAAACCGACTCAGTTAGTGGAGTTTTCTACAAAGGAATCTGACTTATTTTTATCTCTTTAGCGAGGCATTTATTGCGGTCAGCAGAAAGGTCTCGATCGAGGGAGAATGCTATAAAATATCTTGATGTTCACTTCAGTTAAGAGGCTCTCAGTTTCATTGGTCTTATGACGAGTAACTTTTTTGGTAAATGATAGATAGATATGATACTTAGGTATTGATTTTGATGAAAAAAGATACTTTTCCACTGACACTGATAAATTATGAAGTGATTAAGTAAGACAATTTTCTCCTTTGGTATTTGTGCTTAGATATATTTTAGTGGTTGGTATTCTTGTCTTGGAAACTAAACATAATCATGTAATATAAAGAAAAACAAATATTAGTAATTAATATTTAAAAATAGATTGGTGTGTTTTGTTTGTTTGAGAAATTCGAGAGAAGGTATAATTTGAATAAATAAGTACAATTTTTCTTAGCTAATTTGCTCAACCTCAAAAGAAATTATTAGTTATTTGCATTTCAATCACGTTCTCATATATCGATGTCTTTGTATTGTATTTTCGAATACCAACAATTACTTGAGCTAAGATTGCTTCTTAAATACACAATGTTTAGTTATAGTTTAAGTGAATGAGGACATAATTGTGTAAGTTGTAAGGTTTGTATTTGTATGGCCATTGAAATTAATCCAATTGAAATTGTTACTGTTGTACAAACGATTGGAATTGATTAAGGTGGGTAGTAAATACAGGTCTTTTGATTATATATTGTGAAGTTGTGAAAGAATCGGAAACTAGAACAAAAGGTTCGGTTTTTTAGGTAGGTAGGCACAGAGTAAAAAAAAGTCTTGTCTACGATTACGTAGAAATATTCTATAACTAAACATAAACACTATCTATAACAACTAATAAACAACAATTAATAAATTATCTTTGGTAGGTATGTGCCAGAAAAAAGTGCTTTAAATTACTTTTACTTATACTTTGTAAATACTTTCATAGAAATTATCAACGTGGAACTAAAAGAAAACTTACAATAAGAAAATAGATGCTTACAATACGCAATTGATTGAGTGCACTTACAAATACTTTGCATTGCTTGTAGTGGAAAAGATGTTGAAATGAAAATTGTATCTTCCATCAAGTTTGTTATATTTAAAAAAAGTTTTTTTGTATATTATAATTTGTAATCTCAAAAGATTACAAAATATAAGACTGAAATATTAGTAAGGAAAATTAATATTTTATGAAAATTTATTTTGACGCATTACAAATCTCTACGGTGTTGTCTCAGTGAATAAACTTTCCATCACTCATGATCAGTTATTACAGCGTCAGACAATTTCACAATTCTATTCATCAAAGTCCTCCAGACTTGGACCCTCCTATAATCCAAACCTCCATACATTAAGTACAGCAAACGAGACAAACATTTGAAACACACTAATATAATCTTGGTGGTCTTAACAGTAATCCTTTTACCACTTTTCTATGTCTTCTATTTTTCTTTTAGATTGTTCTTATCACATAAGAAATAGAGTCCAAATTTATGAATTGAGGTAATTTTAACTTGGCTCTACAGTAGACGCAGATGTGCATCGAAGTGTCTATCTTGATTTCACGATCGGAATACGAATTTAATTTGCGCCTTTGGCAGGGGAGCCCGCTGGTATTAGTTATCTGCGCTTGTCTCCACTAATGAGTTTATGAACGTCAATTGAATACTTAATCGTGAAATGTGTCTGTCTTATGTTCTTGGGATTTTTTTATGATTAAAATAACAATCCAAGTCTATTTAGAATAAGCACTGCTTGTCATTTAAAAGAAGGTGAGATTAAAAATAAAATGACGATTATTGTAATTTTGATCTTCACTTGGGATTCAGCGAGAATATTAATAAACGGCAGGAAAAAATCCTCTGTTCTTTACAGAGAGTATTCTAGTAAGTGGAAATCTTTCGATTATTATTATTATTTCAGTAGAGTAATCGAACTCCCCAGATAATCTGCAATTACATCATTAGGTAAGAGTTATACCTATATGCTATATATAACATATACTTTCATATTAGTACTTATGTTAATTTTTTATAAAATAATTACATGAGTCACTTAATAGGTACCATATTTTTAAGTGTAATAAATATAACGTCTGTGCCATGCCCAAATAAACAAACAAAAATTACAAATAATAAATTACTATATATTTACAGTGAATGATGCTCTTTTTTTCAGCTTCACGCTGTATCCCGCACACGGCACGGTAGGCAGAGGGAACCTAGTGTTAAGGCACTCTGTTCCCCACTTTCTGCCGAATTCTGGAGGCATTGCGTGTTGAGTGGCAGAACTCAACGCCGCGCTTAGCCTCGACACCAGAGCGAAGAAATGGAAATATAAATTTGACTAAATATTTTATCTCGTCGAGTGGGGGTCGAACCCACAACCAGTCGGGTTTACAGTCACACTCCGTGCCGCTGCGCCACGACTGGCCTCTGCATGCTTTTTTACAGTAACTTAAATTTAGCTTAGATTATTATTATAGGTAAAGGTCAAGTGAAGTTTGTGTAACGTTGGGGACCTGTCGATGTAGGTCAAGTTAAAACAGCAACCGCTTCAAGTACCAAAAGCGCCTGGACGAAGTATTTAATGAATACTCTTGTTTTATTTATAAGAAGATTCAAAATAAATGTAGCTTTTGCCGCAATAATTTTGAGGTAAAATATTTCTTTATGTTGGAATAATTTCTCAAATTTACTTTGCTTGTGTGAAATATAAAATATGAGATGTTTTTGTTCTTACAAAATCATGTATAATGTAAATGATTTGTTTTCGTTTTAGAAAATCAAATATTGCAAGTATAATTTGATTAAAACTCTGTATCATTTGTTAATAGACACTATATGTATAATAAACATTCTTTAAAGATAATAATGATAAAATGATCATTTTGTAGAGCAGTTGTAATCGATGATTGGGGGTTCGATTTTTGAAAAAAATATTATTATCATTTCCCCGCCCTGATGACTTGGTCTACAATGAGGGCGACAGTTATTTATTTATTTATATATACTTTGTTGCACAAATTACAAAAAAGAAAAATGTACAAAAGGCGGGCTTAACGCTAAATAGCATTCTCTACCAGCCAACCTTGTCAGGAGTGAGAATAAGTCTGTAGGTGTGCAGAAGTAAAATATACCTACATATACATATATTAATATTCTATAAATACATAATTATACAAGTAATATAATATATAATTAAAAATATATAATTATGATAATATAATATCGATATTCTAAATAAACTACAAAAAAAAAAACAAACCATATACATATATATACCATACCAATATATAGTTCCTCGAGTTTAATCTGAAAACGGAAACTGTCTTATGTTCTCTCTGCCTACTCGGCTATCCCATATAGGCTGCACAATACGTGAAGCGAAAATCAAAGGAAAATAGTTATAATAAATAGCCAAGTTCAAAATTTTTAGTTCCTTTTTAATATACTGATTTAATATAGTACTCGCCTGTCCCCGTTAATCTTGTAGGATGTGATTTTTTTTATATACGGCCGTGGTTTAATATAAAAATATTTTAGTTTACTATTAAAGCTCTGTAGATTTTACATAAGACAATGTTAATAGGGACAGTCGTATTATATTCATAATTATATGGAAAAAAACGTTTTACAGATTAGGCGACGTTGAAAAAGTACTACGTCGAAATTTTTATACGCTTGCTATATAGTATTTAATTATATTGTAAGCAATAGCTTGATGAGAACGTATGGCTTAGAGGTCTCAGCGCCTGGTTGGTTTCCAGGCGGCGGGGGTTCGAGTCCCGCTACGTTCAAAATTTTTATACATTTTATAAATAAGTATTTTTTTAAAAAAGTACACTAAAATATTCACACGAATATATGATTGACAGATATCTTAAAATAAACTCAGCATAAGCCTGCGTTACAACTTCCTGTCTTCAATAAAATAACTTTGAACGCGAAAAAATGATTTCGTGGAAATATGAAAGCTTAATATTTTTTCTTTACAAACACGTACAAGAGAATATATTTTAATTTTCTGTTGTATTATAATAAATAAAAATAAAATCTTATTCTTTAGACGAGAATAAGGAAAAAAGTATTAAATAAAGATTTTTTTTTTGCTTCACGCTGTATCCTATACATAGCAGGGTAGGCAGAGGGGACCTGGGATTGGGGAACTTAGTGTTAAGACGCTTCGTTCTCATTAAGACACTAAAGTTCTCGACTTTCCACTGAATTGGTCACAACTGGCCTCAATGAATAAAATTTTATTCTACTCATTATAATAAAGTTGTGTCATTAAATATTCATATAAATTCAGCCATTATTCTATATTTTAGTGTGACTGTACAAAAAAAACAATGAACTTTATAATAAAGAAGAAATAAGAAATAATTTTTTAAATATTTTTTCTGGTAGCACATACCAAAAAAAAGGTAATTAATGCAATGTCAAATTAGGCTAATTTCCTTTTTGCATTGCAAAAAGTCTCTTTTTGATGAAAATATCACTCAATAGACATTAGATCCGTACTCTCTCTCTCCATATAATTATGATTATTACTTTATTGTGAACGACGGCTTCACAGGCGCAGGGGCACAAGCGTGCAACTGTAAACGAGATGGTTGTGGGTTCGATTCCCACTTAAGTGAATCCACATTCGCTCCAGTTCCGATACTCAACACTCAATGACTCCAGAATGGCCAGAAAGTGAGGAATGAGAGTGTCTTAATGTTTAATGGAGTCAGTAATATTAAGTTTTCAGGGTCTATCTGCTTACCCTGCCGCTGCTGCTGCTGATGTGCCAAATACAGCGTGAAGCTAAAAAAAATGTGGAGGTTCACAAATTTCTGAACTAGTACTACCTGTAGATGCTAGCTGCCAAATTCTATAATTCTAGGTTGACTGGAAGTATCCTAAAAGATACAGAACCCTAAAAACACGATAATTTTAAGAAAGAAATGTAAAGGAAAATGGTGTAAATTATTATTTTTGTTACATACATATATCAGTAATTGTTTGTTAATTTGTACCATTATAACTTCTTATATCTTTATACTAGCATAGTATATATGTAAAAAAATATTGAGTAAGTCCGTAAGTGTTAAGATTGTGTAAACATAATTGGTTTTTGTATCAATTGTGTGTTTTATAATTCAATATATTAGTTTACAGTTTCCTTTCCTTAAAAATAAAACAAATAAAAGTGTCACGAGACAAAAAAAAAAGTATTTTGGTAAATGCCGTTAGAACTAGGGAAATACCCTACGTGTTGCCAAGGAATGACACAGTGACACTTGCGGCACTCGGCGGGAAATGCTGGAATATACTCGTATGCTGTAGTGTCTTGCTTGTATCTAAATATTTCCTGCTCCATTTGGAGGAACAGTAACATGAAATTGATGTGTTGAATTTATATCTCTCTAGTGAAGGTGGATAATGTAAAATTTATGTTGTTTTTCTTTGTAGCTTCACAATGTATCACGTAGTAATGTGGGTGGGTTCGATTCCCACTTCAGGAAATCAAAGTGAATTCTTAACACAAGGTTTCATATGCCTACCCTGTTGCAGGATACAACGTGAAGCTGATAATATGTATATACATATATATACATAGTAGTGTTGGCAGAGAGAGCCCAGTGTTAAGACACTTCTTCTTGATCTTCTTCTTCTAGATGGCTAATATCTATATCAGAAGTTTTTTTAAACACCTGAGACTCGACAATATTATTTTGTCATAACTCGAAACTCTACGAAGAAAAGCCAATAGCGCATCCTATTTTCCTCTCCACCATAACCGTCCACTGTCGTTAGTTATAATAAAAGAAAGCAATTGTTACGTGTGTTAAGAAAAACATTAATGATTTTACTAAAATTGGTGATGTATATAATATTAATATAGGAATAAGCTTAAACTTAGCGCACCTGTAACTTGATTGCATTCAATCCGTAAAAGCCCTTACATCGTAAAATTCCTACGAGACCGCGGTTGCAGCAATGTTTATTAAATCGTCTGGGACGTTTGTGTGATCTTTCTGAAGGTACTTGTTACGCTTGTTTATATTAAGATTGTATTAGAATGGTAATTCGTGACGTCGATTGATGTGTGAGATCAATATAAATAGTAAAATTAGATCAAAATAAATAATATAATGTTAAATAAACGCACGGCACACACCCCACCGTACCTCCTACCGTAGGCTTACACTACTGCATACACCGGAACTGGGACATAAAATAGTATTACACACTTACTAATCGTGTAACCAATTCGTACAATCACTGGTATCCATTTTGTCACACGACTGACGCCGTACAAGAATATGCATCCTATATATTAGTCCGTAGTACTTGACAGTCTGATTCGACCTATGCCTTCCGTTAGCTACCCACACCCCATATATATATATATATATATATATATATATATATATATATATATATATATATATATATATATATATATATATATATATATATATATATATATATATATAGGAATAAGCTTAAACTTAGCGCACCTGTAACTTGATTGCATTCAATCCGTAAAAGCCCTTACATCGTAAAATTCCTACGAGACCGCGGTTGCAGCAATGTTTATTAAATCGTCTGGGACGTTATATATATATATATATATATATATATATATATATATATATATATATATATA
>JAATLQ010037689.1:7953-52617 GCA_013421005.1 Heliconius erato x Heliconius himera | reverse complement strand
CCGCAAGACACTGGAACCACCATATGCAGGCCCGTTCAAAGTTCTGAAAAGGACGCCTAAATATTTTAAGATAGACATATGTGGTAAGCCTAACAACGTGAGTGTGGACAGGCTCAAGCCCGCATATGTTACGCGAGAGGCCGTTCCTGTATTAAACCGACCACTTACTGCACCAAAGGCAATCTCTCAGTCTGATGTGGAGCAGAAACCTGAAAAGCGGACACGAAGCGGTAGAACAGTTAGATTTCCAGATTACTATCGCCCTTAACCAGGTCTCTGGGGGGGAGTACTGTAGTGAATATTATCTTTTAACAAAATTAATAAATAATAATAATAATAATAATACATGTAAACTTCTATTTCATTCGATATTAATATTATATTCTTACATTACATTCTGTTTTCAAATTTAATTAAAACTAAACTGTTAATATTTATATTTATTAAAATCATCCACACGCAGCGCATTCGCATGACAAACTTGTTTCGAGTTTTTTTGCTGTGCGTGACGTAGCCTGCTTGCTAGCTACGAGTAAAGAGTCGGCTACTATCGCTTGCGACGTTCACTTGTTTTAATATTGTACTCATTGCTTGTATTCAATTTTAAGCCTTATCTTCTTGCTAATACGTATCTGTTTCGCTTATCTGTTTTTCTAGTATTTCTTTAAATTTCTTTATTTCCTTCTGTGAGTGTGTAAAATTATTGTCTTTGTGTATCTTCTTTACTGTTAAATAAATTTGGACTATTTTTCCATAATATTCTGGAACTTTAATTTCACTCCGTAATTAAAAATATAAAATATTATTAAATAGCGTATTTCACAAAAACCGCTATAAAATCATTATGTATATCTAGAGTAACTATTTAATATACTTATAGTTAGTATTCGAAATATAATTAACAGATTGTTCTATGAAATTGAACCCACGCCCCGCGTCTTCAATTTTCCATATGAAATTTAAATATATAAATATGTATAACCAATAAATCCTCGAGGATTTACACACTTCAGTAGCGACGTATCGTTTGATAGGCAAATTTGTGTGGTCTTGACTTCTGCCTTTAATATTAAAATTCTTGAAGATTAGCATAATAGATAGTATTGTTAACATATTTAGGTTTACTCAGTTTCACTTTTTCTTTTTCTCGTATAAAAGAAACAGCAGAAAACTAAGAGATCCTATTCTAGAACAAGCAAATGATAATAACTAAATAATATATTATCAGGCCGTTATGGCGCAGGGGCACAAGTGTGTGACTTTAAGCGTGACGGTTGTGGGTTCGATCCTTACTCGAGGCAATTAAATATTAATTCAAATTTATATTTTAATCATTTCGCTCTGGTGTCGAGGTAAAGCGCGGCGTTGAGTTCCGCTACTCAACATGCAGACAGATGCAACAATGCCTCCAGAAGTCGGCGGAAAATGGGGAATGGATTGTCTTAATACTAAGTTTCCTCTGCCTATCCTGTTTTGTGCGGGATACAGTGGGAAGCTGATTTTAAGAAACATGAGAATAAAGTCAAAATACAATTACAACCAAAAAAGCATCAACTCGTGGAGCAAAATGTTCAAAGCTGTCTATCGGAGCATACAAATTTTGGGACCATTTGGGTTAAGATAACAGTCTTCAAAGAAGCTTTACTTAAGGCAAGCTATGATTTATGAAAGGGCCGCGAATGTAAAACTGACTACCTTATAATAAATTGATATGAGATTTAATGCTCGTACGTTTTGAATGTTATGATATAAATGAACGGATCAAGTTCTGACTGTAAATAAGAACAAATTATATTCATATTAGTCAGTTCAGACAAAGCGCGGCGCTGAGTTCCCTCACTTAACACGCAATGTCTCAAATATCGGGCGGCGTGTGAGCAACATAATGGTTAGTCATTCGATTTCTCTTTGCCTACTAACTAGTAGTCACTCCGTTTCCCACCTTCTGCTCAATTTTCGATTTAGAAATAATAATTATTTAAAAACCAAAGAATATTTTTTGTTATTTAAGTATTCACATTTTGTTGTTACATTTAAAATCTAGCAATATATTTCAAACTACAACATTTGAAAGTCTTACAATCTTTTGAAATATTTTTTATATAGTAGTATAGTGCTCAAGTTCATCCGTATGGATTACATCGGGATCCCGTATGTATATGGCAGGGTAGGCAGAGACCCATTTTGCGTCGAATTTTTCGAGGCATTGCGTGTTAAGTCGCTGAACGCAACGCAGCTGGGTGCCTTAGTGCCAGAACGACAGGTGCAGCGGCACGAGGTGTGACTGCAAAATCGACTGGTTTTGGGTTCGATCCCCAGTCGAGGAGATGAAATATTTACTTAAATTTATATTTCCATTTCTTCGCTCTGGTGTCGAGGTTAAGCGCGGCGTTGAGTTCTGGCACTCAACACGCAATGCCTCCAGAATTCGGCAGAAAGTGGGCAACGGAGTGTCTTAACACTAAGTTCCCTCTGTCTACCCTGCTGTGTGCGGGTTACAGCGTGAAGAAATGAACATATTAATAAATAATAATTCATTCACCCCAGTGGAGATCGGACCCACTACTGCGCATTACAGTCTCACTCTTGTGCTTCTTTGCCACGATGGCCTCTACGGTAGACGGTGGACTACATGATAATGGGTATTTGATTATTTCCGTTTTTGGTGGGTAAGCGTGCAAAATTTAAGAAAATATCAAAAATATCAATAAACAAATTATTTTTTACGAACTTTATCACGAAAAGTCGGCAGAAGATTTCAAAAATTAGATGTAAATTGAAAACATTTTCATGTAGTTATATTTATTTAATAAGTCGTCTTGGTAACCACTAAGATGACCCCAAATAAATTAATACACTTGAATAACTTCCTTTGAACGTTCCACTTAGAACAGAATCTTTAGGTATATCAACTTAGTATGGTACGACCAAAATGTTTTTTTTTACTAGCTGTAAATTTGATATAATATTGTGTTTTTTACAATAATCTATCATGGTGAAGTAGAACAGTATCTCTCGTGATGGTCGTGAGTTCGATAACCACAAGAGGGAAAACATTTAAACTATTTACTTTGCATTGTGTCCTGGATATAACAGAATCGCATTGCCCAATTTTAATGACATTAAGTGTTGAGTGGTGAAACTCAACCCCACGTTGTGACTACCAGGGCAAAGAAACCAAATGAATTTAAATTAGGATGTGGGAATCGAACTTACAATTATTACGCTTACAGTCAGTCCTACGCTCTGATGCCACACCGCAATTTCTTTCTCATTAATTAACGTTTTATAATGAACGGAAAGTGAAGGACATAGCTATTTATTATATTACTTCGTATCAATTTTCGAAAATAAAATAGCCAAAGGTCTTTAGGTGAGTATCAAAAATGATCACTGAAAAATGGTTCTCAATAGTTTAATTTATTCAGAAGCCTTAAATTGTTGACATGGCATTTTAAGAAAAACCTAAAACTTGATTTGTTTTCACCGAGAAAAAAGAAAAATAATAAATATGTATATCTAAATACAAACAACAATTTTTAACCTTATGTTACAACTCAGAAAAAAAGAACCAAAAAATCCGTCTGCATAAAACTAGAAACAAAATGACATGCCCATAACATAAAAGATAAATGTTAAAAAATACCAAGTTATTTACAAACACTACAACTAAAATAAATATATAATTCGGTCTACCTGAAGAAAGTGAACTAGTTAGTAATATTCATGAAACGTAGTTATCAAACAAATAGGTTAGACTAGTCTAAATACACTGTACATTTCATTTTGTTTTAGTTTATTCACTTATTTGTTTATAGGGAAACATATAGCATACATAAGTCTATCTGTTGGTACGGTAGCGCCACCGCCAAGTCAAGTGAAGCAAAACAGCGGCGTGGCATTACTATCATTTTCTCGAAGTAGGTCAGGCTATTTTCGACTCCATTGTAAATAAAACAAGAAGCTTGAATTTTAAGTAATCAAGCTATTGAATAAACACTGTATAATTCAAAATTCATTTAATTTGTACCAGTAGCTTAAGAATTATACCTAGTCTAAGTTTCATAGTTTTGTCACTCACTGATTGACGGATCATCGAAACTTTAAGGCACTTTTAGCAGACATAGAATCTAAAAAATATTGGGCAACGTGGGAAGAGAAAAAAAAAATACATTTTTAAATACATTACAACTTCATCATTTTATAAAAAGAGACGATTTTAAAATAAACTCTCACATATAAGGGCTTAGATATAGGTCAATATTTATAACTTACACAACATTATTATTGTAAACGTGATCATGAATAATATTGAATTGCATACATGAGCACCAATTCACTTTAGTGACGAGATGGCACGTGCTTGTCTTTACATAAATCGTGGCTCGAATCAAAAATAATAAAATAATCATGTACTACGTTGTACTATTTCTTTAAGGTAGAAGTAAAATGAAAAAAGAAAAGATCAGTCTAGAGATCTTCAAAAAATATACATCATTTACCAGCGTTGAGTTCCGCTAACCAACATTTTTGCGTAAAAAGAGAGTGTCTTAATATTAGATTCTCTGCTGCATGCGAGATGCATTATATTAAACAGAACATATGCCTATAAAGAAAATTTACTATGCATGTAATTTGAATAAAAGGATTTTGTCTCATAAATCTACATAATCTGTTGTTTTGGATAGTTCTTTTAACAAAGAAGCCTATTATTATAAAGACTACATTAGACCATGTTAAGTGTTTTGATATATCCAACTGAATTTGAAGTCAGAGTTACCTCGGGCACTTAAATACGAGCCGTATTTTTAAATCCTTCTCAAATCTGAGATCGATCTTGAGATACCGTTTTCATTCATCAATTACATCTGTGAATGAAAACGACATAACAAGATTGCTATTTTAGGCAATGTTAAATAAGTAATCAGACCAAGAATAATTATATAAAAATATTTGCTGTTGAAAAGGTATCCTGGACTATAAAGTCCAAGTCAGTCGCAGAGGCTTAAGATTAAGAGACTTTTGTACATGCGAAAATAGGTTCATATTGTAAATTATTCATCAAAAGCGAAATTGAAACGTCGATTTGAATAAATAATAAAGAATATTTTGAATTTGAATTTGATTTCAATGATCGCAGTTATACGTAACTGCGATCATTGAAATTTTAATTTTTCTGTCCTTATTGTGAAATAACATTTAAAAAAATAAAATATAAAAAAAAAACATGTTTATCACCTGTTTCTCGAAACTAATTGTCTAGAAAAATGAAAAAAACGTAAAAGTGTATGAACACTGTGATTCACAGTGAAAAAATTAACGTGACGTACTCATAGTGTTTTTTTCAATATAAGACAAATGTTTCTGAGATAAGCGCGTCCGACCAAACATACTATTAACTTTACAATATTAGTATAAATGGTATTATAGACTAAATTTAACATCTTAATACGAGGTTACCTCAACCTTTCCTGTTATATGCGTGAGACAGCGTAAAGGTAATAAACACACTGACATTGCTGCTAAGCCATACACTATGTTTTTCTCAAAGTACGTCAAAAATTTAACTAAACTTATTACTTAAAAATCGAACCTACAACTTCCTCTATACTAGACAAATCTAATCTTAATCCTCAAGAAATTTAATTAAAATTATTTATATTAATGTTTATTGACTTGCACAACAAGTATTTACGAGTATTTACACTCCGCTATTAAAGGATCTGAGATTAAGCCAAAGGACAAACTTGAGAGGCCGTTTACTATTTAGATAGCCTTAAAAGATAAATTTGTTTAAGTTGTAAAATACAGGAAGGAATTGAATTGTTCATAAATATTTTTTTGTTAGTCTGTTACTTTTGAAGTTCTTTGATGTATTGTATACTTTTAGGATTCCGTAGATCCGGTTTCTCTCTTAAGATCCCAAACGATACGAGACCATGTGCGTGTTGTGGGTAGGAACTCAACGTCACGCATTGGGCTTCTAGGGCAGAAAAGTAAAATAATTAAAATATAAGGAGACTAACATAAGTAAAATACACGTGTAATACCAAAATGTATATTCACTAAAATTATGACGATAGAACTCATAACCATCGCCTTCACGGACAGACTCTTTTCTAATGCATCACGACAACCTTAGCAGCAAAAAAAAACAATGTGTTCAAATAAAAAAAAATACAATAATAAAGTAACAGGCATACAAAAAATTCTTCACAAACCAATTTAAATCTTTCCTTTATTTTTCAACACTAGGGTCCATCTTCATATCCGATGGATCTTGCAACTCGTAACTATCAGCTGAAGTTAATCATGCCTCAACTGAGTCACGAAGTATAACCATTTTATTCTATTACGTACATTGTTTCGATATACAATATAGTGTATATAGCCTTTACCTTTTAGTTTCACACACGAGGTAACTCGAGAACTTGTTTAAGACAAATTCTGATACAAATTGTTCTTTTCCAGTTTTACTTTCAGGTAACATTTGGCTAAAAGCCTAATGTATTTGCAACATATTTATATGTTATTTTACAGACAAATTACACAAAATCTTTACATTAATTGTAGTCTATGAGTTATTCTCATGTATAACCTACATTACTAAAAAGTTTCATCTAAATCTGTTTTGCGTGACAGTGCAACAAGCATCCATTCTCAATAACTATAACATTTATAATATTTTTATAATACTAATAGTAGTAAAGGATTGTTCATAATATTATAGACTGAGATTAGTAAATAATAGGTTTTAATAATATTATAAACAATGTTTAATTTTTATTTATAAATATAATTATTTTAATTTTCTATTGATTTAAAATATCAAGCAGAGCGCTAAAATTTGAAAGCTACACCATTCCTCCAAGTGAGAATCGAATCCACAACCGTCGCGTTTACAGTCAAACGTACAGCGCCACGACGGCCTTGATTGAAATTATGAATAATATTGAAAAAAAAAAAAACGATCGCGGGCGTTATAGTTTACACTGATTTTTTAATCCTGTCTTACCGATTCGACAAACGACGTTAGTAGTTTAGGGTTAAATGGCAAACCAACAGTAAAACAGTAAACCACAAACTTGTTTGACAACTTAAGCCTGTGCGTGACCGCGTCGGCGCGGCGTCGCCCTAAAATTATATTAAATACATAAGGGTCTTTGACAGTTTTACGTAAAGTTGCTTGGACTTTCCGCTAGTTGAGTTATTTCTTCATACGTTAAATAGAAGGACTAGTTATTACCTTTGGCTTGGTCTCGGGGTCATATTGAAATAACTAGAATTTGTATATGACATGACAAACTCTGAGTGCTCAAAGTAACCTGACTACAGGTATAGTGGAATATTTCGAAACAATTAAATCCCCCAATAAATGGATTATTCAAGACAAATATTTTTTTTTCCGACTTCTTCAAATTTAACCGGATCCTACAATTAGAACCTAACCAAAGTTTCACCAAGTCATCCTTAAAGTGTATCCTTTTTAACAAAAAAGAAACACCGATCATCGGCTGGCGTGATATTAAGCTATTCGTCCGTTTGTCGCGCACATACATAATGCAAATTTAAGACTTATATGATTTTCTCATGGATATCATTGTCAGACTCTTGGAACACGGGAAGCATTGGCTTCAAAAATTATTAAAATCAGTTTATCTAGTCAAAAGTTCTGAGGCAAAAAACATAAAAAAATACAGTCGAATTGATAACCTCCTTCTCTTAAAGAAGTCGTTCAAAAATATAACAACAATAAGAAGAAATTCGTATCGGTTATTGCTTAGACGACGAGATATTTTTTTAGTATAACGCCGTATCCCTTATATAGATCAGCGTAGGCAAATTATACTTAGTGATAAGATATTCCGCTCCTCACTTTCCGCATGATTTTAAAAGAAATATTGCGTGGTGAATGTCAGAACTCAATATCGTGCTTTAAAAATAAAAATAGTTCGTTCTCCCGAATGAGAGAACTCACAGTCGCGTTTACAGTAACGCTGTGCCATGAGCCACGACATCCTCTACGTACTTATTATACTACATTTTTATACTATACATACTACTATTTCCAAAATAAGAATATTCTATGATAATATTCTATAACAATATAACTTCAATTTACTTCATCACTCACTACTACTGAGTATGAAAAAATATATGACCTTTAATAGATCCTTTTCAGGTCCACTGGTTGAATATTATAAAAACACATCAAGATGCTTCATCGGTTTATGTATAGAGTATATATAGGCGATGGTTCCTTCCTCTTCAGAGATGGATTTTTTTCTTTACTATATCTTGAGACCAACTTTGCTTGATTGTTGTATAATTTTTATTTATTTAAGCTAAATTCCGCTTATAGCAAGATAGCTGAGGAAACCTAATATTAAGATGCTCAGTTCGCCCGCTTTGTGCATAAATTTTGAGATTGCATGTTGAGTGGCAGAACGCATCGCAGCGCTTTTGTAATTTAGAAATAAACATAATTCATTCATACAAATGAAACTCACAACCGTCTCATGTACTTGTATCCCACATATAGCAGGGTAGGCAGAATGAACCTTGTGCTAAAACACTACGTTCCCATTAAGACACTTCCACACTTTCCACTGAATTCGGGAGGAACGTGTTGAGCGGCGAGTGAGAATCGAATCCACAATCTGTCGCCTTTACAGTAGCACGCGTGTGAACTTGCGCCACGACTAAGAATTAAATTTAAAAACACCTCCTGAGGAAAAGGGATTTCGAAATTATAAACTATTTATGTTTTCACTTATTTTTCGCTTTTTAGAATTAAACGTAAAGGCGCTCCGTCTTCCAACCATTTTGAAGACAATGGCGGAAAGCGATGACCCAATAAAATCATTTGTAACAGTGAACAGTATAATATAGTAATAATTAAAATTGAGGCTAGACCCACGCTTGTGCCCCTGCGCCACGATTTCCCAGTCCGATTGAGCAGAAATTTTAATTATGACTTCAGTTGTAATGAAAATTAATTACATACAATCGATATTGTCGTTAAAACAAAATGACCGCTGCGCCGAAGCAAAATAATAAAATACTCCATAAATAATGGAGAAGCTTGAAGCTTGTTTTTAAAATGATTTTTTTTATTTTTTTACCAAAAATATCTTCAAACTAAGGATGTTACTAACCAAACATACTTATTGCCCATAGTTAATCTAACTAAATCAAAGTCTAAGGCCACCGTGGCAATAAATGAATGTATTATTTTTATTTCCCCTCTCTAGAAGATAAAGAAAGGAGTTGAGCTACGCCACTACACACGCAATATATAAATACTATAGATCCGGGCGAAACGAAGCTTTTTGTCGCTAGTTTATTATATAGGTTGTCAATACTTTACTTCCTGTTTCGTAGTATCAATCAATGTCCCAGAATCAATACGTCTGCAAAGTCACGTGTTTAAAAAATGTATGCTACAATTTTGTACGGTTCCTTTATATCGAATGATGTGACTTTAATATGTAACTACAGTTTCAAGAGCAATTCTGTGGTTATATTTATATAGTGAATTTAATTTTTAAAAATAGATTGTATATACCTAATATCTGTTACAATTTAAAAAGAATAAGCTGATTGGAAGTACTTGTCAATTGCCTAGGTATATACATATGTTATATGTGTCCCCTCCCTTAAAAATTCGATATAACTTTCAGTTACTGAATTTATGGAGTAACCTATTAATATAACTTTGTATCCTTGGCGGAGTAGCCAGAGAGAACGGAGCACCAAATGCTACGGTATCTACATACCTCGTCCACTGTCATCAACCTGCCCTCCGGAAGGTCCTCAAGCTTATTACGGTCACGTAAGTCATTTCAACTGAGATATTTCTCTATCTCTCTTACCGCTCACTTTTCTATCATGAATCTTTTTCGCTATTCTTTCATCACTCATTCGTTAGTGGTGCTTAATGCAGCTGAGTACATTTTTCTGAATTCTAACTATGACGTCCTCGCTAGTACCTGCCATTCTGTGTATCTCTTCATTGCGGATTTGATCAGTTAAGCTGATACGTATATCTTACGAAGAGATTGCATCTCCACAGCATTCAACGTTCTTTAATTCTTCTTTCGTAATACCAACGTTTCGGTGCCGTATAACAGCGTCGGTACCGACACTTCATTGTATTAGTGGCCAAACGTACAGCTGTGCTGTTTCGCCGTGTCATCAATGCAGCTAAGGCACTGTTACCTCTGTTAACGGCTGTAATACGCCTTTCCACATCCACATCCACCTTTTACCCATCTCGAATCGTTTTCGTTTTTTTTACATTTTATAAGGCAATGGAAGAAAAACATTTTTTTTCAACTTCAGCACGCTGTATCCCGCCTATAGCAGGGTAGGCAGAGGGAGCCTAGTATGAAGACACTCTACTTCTCATTTTTTTCCCAATTTTCTCGGTTGGAAATCGAACCCACAACCTGTTACGCTTGCTGTCATACGCTTGTGCCTCTGTGCCATCCTCTATAAATTATTTACACAACTCCAATAAATTATTTACTCTACACTATAGAAAACACTTTGCTTTAATAATTATAACAAAATACCAAACATAGAAATCAAATTCAACCGCAATTCAATTTCTTAGAGTGTCTATTCGAATAATAATTTACTTTCTTTTTAATGGTACACTCGAAGACATAATTGGCATCAGCTTCTGACGTTATCATAATATTTAATTTATACCTTTTGATAATTTGTTTCAATTATATTTTGCTTTCTTTTCTTGTTTAGTTCTTGACCTATTTATTAAAAAAATATAAAGATAATTAGTAGGTTCTCTCTGCCTGTGAATATATAAATATATACAAATAATAAGTAATTTTTTGGCTTCAAGAGTAAAATATGCATGCATATAGCATGGTAGACAGACTGACAGACACTGGGAACCTAGTGTTATAACACTCCGTTCCCCATTAAAACACTTGTGTTTCTTACAAATGCCGAATGCCAAAGTCCGAAGGTTGGTATACAAAGTTATAATAACTTCATAGGTTATTTAAATTAAGAATTTGAATCACTATTCAGATTGTTAAAACTGTCATGGTTGTATTTTTGATTCCTGTATGGAAAATTTAATTATTTTCCAGAACCAGTGAGATAAAACGCGGCGTTCCCCCACTGTACAATAATGTCCCGAACTTGACCTGTAAATGGAGAATAGTGTCTAGACACTAGAATTTTGCGGCCACACGTGTAAAAAAGAGAAAAAGAGATATTTAAATAAACGTGTCGCATACCGTTAATTCAGCGGAAAGTGGGGAGTGGAAGTGTCCTAATGTTAAAGGAGTGTCTTAATACTAGGGTTCCAGGTTCCCTCTGCCTTCCCTGTTATGTGCAAAATACAGCATATAACTGAAAAAACAAAAATAAACAAAAATAATTTTCTTTAATGTTGCTAAAGCTCATTTATGTACCTACTCAAATATAAAGTCTGTTTATCTTAACGTCGAGCCTTGTATTTCATCAAAATTTTCAAGAAAATCTCTTACTCAAAATTCTATACTTGGTTTAGAGAATTAAAAGCACCGTTTCTAAGATGCTTCATGTTATATTTATTATTCAATATGCTAACAACATAAATCATAATATATATGAGCATATTATTTGTATGTACAATACACAAAAACACAATATACAAACTTACGAAATTGCTAAGGTTCATTTCACGGTGAAATGAAAATATAAAATATTAAATATTTTCATTTCCTCGAGTAGCGAGCGAAAGGGGTGGAGGCTGCACCACGACTGTCCAATATATTTTTATTCCTTAAGAAAAGTTTTATTTGCCGATAAGAAATAAGAAATAATATAATATAGCTTTAACTTGCGGCTTCCCTCTGTGATTAAATTTAAATAACTAACTGTATGACACATTCTAAAAGTCCGAAGTAAGGTTATTATATATTTAGGAAACAAAAATGTTAAGCATTTTTTTATATGTTTTCTTAATAAGTAACTAACGTGATGTATCTGTAACCTATATTATAGTATAACAGCCTTTCTCGATAAACGGACTATCAACCGTTCCACCAAACAAATTGTTCATCTTTTTAATATTAGTATAGATTATTTAAAATTAAACGTTCAGCTCATATGATCTTTGGAAAACATGAAAATGTAAATATTTTCATGTTGTTCTAGCTACAACAAAATTTTATAGTTTAATAGGAAATTGAATAAGAAGTTTGCATTACAGGCTTACATAAAAGTATTTTTATGTAAGCCTATAATGCAAACATCTGGTATCATTATACTAAATTTCCCTTGGCTTTCCTGCTATAAGTAGGATATATATAGATAATTAAAAAAAGTACTATTTTTTATTTTATACATCTTAGTTAATACTAACTAAGATGTAAAAAATAAAAAATAGTACACTTTTTATTTATCTACATATATCCTTACTTATGGCAGGATAGGCAAGGGAAATCTAGTATAATGACACCAGATGTTGTATGTAAAGCGGCAGAAGTCAACAGTGCACTTAGTCTTGCTACCAGAGCGAGAATCCTTGCATGGGAATCGAACCCGTTACCTTCGCACTTACCGTGCGAAGGTAACGAGTCATACGCTGTGACGCTGTGCTATGATGGTGATTGGATTTTTAAGAAGATAATAAGCACACTATAGTAGTAGGTCAGTTTATACGAGACACTAAACATATTTAAGTGGCGAAACTTGCTGTGGTAGCGAGGCAAAGCGCAGCGTTCCGCTTTGCCTCGCTACCACAGCAAAAAAAAAAAAAAATTAAATAATTAATTTCCTCCAGTGCGAGTAGAACCCATAACTTGTCGTATTTGCACCTGTTGCCCCTGCGCCACAACAGGCTTCATATAATATTTATCAATGCTAAAACACACATTAATAAAGAACTCTCTCTTTATTGACTGATAGACGACAACGCTCAGTCAAATTATGCGACGCTGAACACGCGTGGGAGAGCTGAAAGATGATTTCTCTAAATTCTTACTTAAATGAGAGGCCAGTCGTGGCGCAGCGGCACGAGGTGTGACTGTAAAACCAGAATTCGGCAGGAAGTGGGGTACGGAGTGTCTTAACACTAGGTTTCCTCTGCTTACCCTGCTGTGTGCGGGATACAGCGTGATGCTGATTTTTTTCTTTTACTTAAATAAACAGTATTTTACTTTTATAATCCACGTAACGAAGTTGCGGTCTACAAGAAGTCATTATAAAACAATGTGAAAATGTACACACAGTTTGCAAGCACTATAAAATAAATGTTTTTAGACTGCAATACAAAACTTGTATCGAAGCGAGAGCGACAGGAAGCTCTATATAAAGATTGGGGCAGAATCGAAAGTAGATTTATCTAAGAGCTAAAGCCAAATAGGGTGAAGCTTGAGGCGGTTTGGTAAATATGAAGACGAAGCACGTTTTACATATAGGTGAGTGAATATTTTGAATAAAAGGTAAAATGGCTTCAAAAAATACATATAAGAGTAATAATTTATGGTTTAAAAAAAAACAAGTTTTCTAGTAACTTCTGAAGAGTTCCAATATTCAAGTACATTACACCAGCTTGTTGATACCATAATATTGTATTGTCATCTAAGTCTACTAACCTAACCTAACTGCTAAGTTTCGTAAGGATCCAATTATTGAAATATTAAAAATGAATTAAATTCTGATTCTTAGATTTTATTATTTAGTTCGGTTCAGCTAGACCTAATAAAAGCGTAAAATACAAACCACTAAAATTTCATGTAAGTATCTATTGAAATATCACTGTATTTTTTTTGCGGATTAAAATTTTCGAAGCATTGCATTTTTGGTAGCGGAACTTAACGCCGCTCTTTGCCTCGTTACCAGAGCAAGGAAATGAAAATAATTAATATTTCCTTTCTCAGAAAAAGAATCAAACCAACAACCGTCGCGTGTACTGTAGCACGCTTGTGCCCCTGCGCCACGATAGCCTCAATAATTATATTTATATTTTCAAATTCACTTGGGACAATGAAGATTAATCAATAAATTTAATTAAAATATCTATGTACTCTTACATTTTTATACTAGAAGTGATCGTATTGTGATAGCGCCTGCGCCCCAAAATATTCTTATTATTTTCATTTCCCGTTTCTGTATATCCTACATACTACGAACGTGTATTTTTATCTCAAAATAGAATATTTCAAATTAAGAAATAAAGTACTTACATATAAAAATAAACATCTCGTGTCAACCCACGACTACAATATTATTGATTTATTCAATGCACCCAGGTTTAAACCGCAAGCGGAGCGAGCCCATTAAGGACTAAATGGAAGTCGCAAGAGTAAGTTGCATACTTGCATTTATATCAACAAATAGTCAGATGGAAGAGATCGAGCAAGCAGAAAGAGTTGAAATGAACTCGGTCAGTTCTAGAAAACTGAGCGAAGTAATTACAAAATACAAAACTCTTTGTTGGTGGAAATATAGAGCTATTTTATTTACAGGCATCGTGGCGTAGTGGCACAAGTATGCAACTGTAAACACTATGATTGTGGGTTGGATTCTCACGAGGGGGAATTAAATATTTATTATTTTCATTTTCTTGTTCTGTAACGAAGCAAATCACGGCATTGAGAGTGCATGCAATTCCTTGAAATTCGTCGGAAGGTGGAGACTTTTCTCCACCTTCCGAATGGCGAAATGTCTTAATGGAAAAATGGACTGTCTTAAACCTGGGTTCCCAGGTTCCCTCGGCCTAACCTGCTATATATAGCGTAAAGCTAAAAAAAAAAATAAGAGTAGTCCGTCCCGCCTAAGCAATATCCGCTCATTTGTCTTTCGTGATGGAAGCTGGGCTTAAGAGATGTAGTACTTGACATATCTGGAAATTGATAAAATTAATAACTGTAGAACTCTAAGAGTCCTCCAATTTCGCAATTGGCACGCTTAATAACAAAATTATCAAGTTGTTGAAGAGAATATGGATCTACCATTCTTATCCCCCGTAGGTGGGTCCCCAAAAAAAACTTAGTGTTAAGATATTCCGTTCCTATTTCGAGATATAATATGTTGAGCGGAATACTGTAACAGTATGTACCTTGGGTATAAGTTAAATATAAATAAATAAATAAAATAAAATATGCATGGCAATACACATAAATAACATAGTTAATTATGAATAATACACACTATATATTTTTAATACCAAATTAATCGAGACGAGTTCGTGTATTGTCGTCCCGAGTGTCGCGACCGTCGTTCTGTCTATATAGGTGGTGGTGATGCTTGGAAGGCAGCGGTCGAGTCGAACTGTCAAGTACTACGGTACTAATATATATGATGCACATAAAGACTCATACCAAATATATTATAAATATAATATAATAATTCAAAGCCTACGATGGCACGATCTTTTAGGATCGAATTTCTTATAAAGGCAAAATATGTGTAGGAGCGACAAATATTGTGGTTCAAAGTGATCTTTGAACATTATTTTAATATTGAACGTTGCTTGACGTCGCGAAGCGAAGTTATAGCGACATTAACTATGTCGTGGCTGATGCCGTCTCGCAGTACGCACGCGATACGTAAGCTATGCTTGTATGGCGTTGGCCATTGATATATTGTATACCACTTCTACGACTTGGTATACGACTAGTAGGTGTGTTGTGCTATTTTATGTCCCAGCTCCGGTGTATGTAGTAGTGTCCGCCTGTCTCGTACGGGTGCGTGGTGCTATTTTATGTCCTGGAACTCTGGTGTATGTAGTAGTGTCCGCCTACGGTTCGAGACACGACTGTGGGGTGTGTGCCGTGCGTTTATTTAACATATCGGCCGCCTAGCGGTAGTGCGTTCGTTCCAACGACTTAAATTGATCTCACAAATCAATCAACATCACGAATTCTAATACAATCTTAATATAAACAAGCGTAACAAGTACCTTCGGAAAGATCACACACAAACGTCTCGGAGGGTTCAACAATGACTGTAAAGCTGCGGTCTGGTCGAAACTCACGGTGTAGGGGCGGGGCGGTGCCCGTACTCTTTCCTTCTTTTATTATAACTAGTTCGCAGTTATAGTGAAGAGGAAGATAGGACGCGCTCTTGTCTTTTCTTCGGACGAGCTTCGAGTTATGACAATGTCATATTGTCGAATTTCCAGTTATCTAAATAACTGACACAAGAACAACTTCTGATGGCAAATATGTTATTAAAGCGATACCTTCTAATGGCGTAATATAAAATTCTTAATACTGTTACCTCTGACTCTCTAAAAGATTTTGGGTTCTTCATGATCGCAACTATAAACGGTTCTTACCACTAGACACTTCACGAGCCAATGCATTATTTTTAAAATATTATTTTTAAATTAATATTTTTAAAAGAGTTTGGGATATCAGTTACAATACTATTTAATCACTACCGTCGTGTAATTGAGTCTGTCGTGGAGCAGCAACAATCTGACTGCAAATGCGACGGTTATGGGTTCAGTATCCACTGGAATTCCTAAATTACTGTCATTTCCTTGCTCTGATTAAAAAACAAAGCGCGGCGTTAAGTTCTGCCACTTAATATTCGATGTCTCAAAGTTAGGCGGTTCATAGAAAATGGAATTTCTTAGGTCCAGGTTCAAATATCTACTTGTATGTCACACCTGAAAAGTTCATACAAGGCATAAAATTATATATATAATTTTTTAACATCACACTGTAAACTTGCACATAGTAGGGTAGCCAGACGAAACCTCGGGTCCTAGTATTAAGTCGGTTCCCATTAAGAAACTTCCGCACCCCGTTTTCCACCTGTTGAGTGACGGAACTCAACATCGTACTTTACCTCGTTATCAGAACGATAATATGAAAATATTAAATACTCCATTTCCGCGACTGGGAATCAAACAAACAAGCTCCATGTCGCACTACGCCAAGACGGCCTCCAAAAAAATTATATTAAAGTTTAAAATGTTACATGTACCTACACTGTAGGTACAGAAAGCTGAAACTTCAGACAGACATCTCATTATGCGTGAATTAGTTTTTGTTGCTGGCACTTTTCAATTAAAACTGTGTTATTATATGAGATTAAGTATATTTAAGCTAAGTTTAATCGTTATTAGAGTTCTTTACATTTTTTTAAGCTCAACATTTGTAAAGACGATAAACGTAAATGCGATAGCTTAGGGTTCGATTCCCACTCAAGGAACTACTTAATACTTTGCCTCGTTGCACTCAATGCCTCTAGAACTAGCAGGAAAGTGGGGAACGGTGTGTTTTAACACTACGTTTCCTCTGCCTACCCTGCTATAGTCGGGATACAGTATGTAGCTGATTTTAATATAATTCTAATATTAATATAATATGATACCTGAAACACTCATACCGGAAAGCAATTCTCATAGGAATCTAATAGCAGCGTATGTTTTGTACTTTGAAGCAGTTCCTATAATGAGTTAAATGGATTAGTTTTATTTTCATTTCATTAATTGTGTATATTAATAGCGTTTATTTTATTTCGAAATGTTTTTGAATTTACAATTTTTGCGCTCCATAGGGTGCCACATGTAATTTAATATGACATCACATAGCCTATATATATATACGGAACTATTGGTCTAAAACTTTAAAACTCATTTTACCGGTACCTCTATATTCTAAATACAACCTGAGCAAAATCCTCTATCGATTTTAAATTAAACTTTGAAGTATTCAAGGACTCGTTACTCCGCAATCGGAAGCGGCTGGCAACGTGATTGTAATATTACGCAACTAAAACATTATGCTACGAGTACTAAATTTGTATATACTAGCTTTTTATGTTTTTTTCTTGATTACATATTTTAGACGTTTTTTAAATTTTGTAACTTAAAACGGATGAAACTGTATTAATAATAGAATTATTGAGATGATCGAAGCTAAGTTCTTACTGGTCAAAAGTGTGTTTTGTGTACTTCTCTTAGACCGTTAAACCTACAGCTCTGAAATTTTGCAGGAACGTTGCGGACGACACGGTGATCCCAGCGAAGTAGTTTGGTGATAATTGTAATCGTAGTATTTGAGTAATTGGTCAAAATGTATCCCATAGAGTTAAGCAAGCAAATTATTTTTTAATTATATTGCGCAAATAGCTTTGCTCAGTTCCACATGCCGTGGACAGTATGTGGCGGTTCCTAGTATTATTATGTTTTACCTGCGGCTTTTCTTGCTTAGTCTAGTGAATAAAAAAATAATCAGCTTCACGCTGTATTCCGCATGCAGCAGGGTAGGCAGAGGGAACCTAGTGTTAAGAAACTTTTTTTTCCCACTTTCTGCCGAATTCTGGAGGCATTGCGTGTTGAGTGGCAGAACTCAACGCCGCACTTAACCTCGACACCAGAGCAAAGACATGGAAATATAAATTTAAGTAAATATTTCATCTCCTCGAGTGGGGATCGAACCCACAACCAGTCGATTTTACAGTCACACCTCGTGCTGCTGCGCCGCGACTGGCCTCAAGTCTAGTGAAAATAACTAAATATAGTTGAACAAATACAAAAGATATTTTTAAATTGGAACCAGTTCCAGTTCCTAAGTCCCTTCCAACAAACTTTTTTTTTTAGTTTCACGCTGTATCCCGTACTTAACATTATAGACAGAGGGAACTTGGGAACCTAGTAGTAAGGTATTCTGTTCCTATTAAGACACTTCCTCTGACCCCTTTTCATTGCGTGTTGAGTGGTGAGTCATTGCGTGTTGAGTGGTAGAAATCATTGTCGCGCTGTGCCTCGTTGCCAGTGCAAAGAAATGAAAATATAAAATTTATAGTTACTCCGATTTGGAATTGAATCCACATACGTCGCGTTTACAGTCATACGCTTATGCCCTTGAACCACGATGGCCTCGAAATAAAAATTTACATATAATTTTTTTCATCTATTCATAAAACCGGGGTACGTAATCCAATTTCATCTCATTAAAATATATTAACATAGAATACATACATTATAAAGTTGAAACCGTTATGTAGTACCGGAAAAGGTAAAGCCATATAATTAGTCCGCTTGTGACACAAATAAATGTTCTCGTTCAAAAAGGCCGATTCAAAGCGTGTTTAGTTTAAAATGATTTGTCCCTTTTTGTGGTCAAAGATACATAGTGAACCTTTTTCACTTTACCTTTTATTATATATTTGTCAAACCTACTTGATATTACTCGCTAGTTTTGTTTCTATATATTTATAGGATTTTAGGTATTATATTACATTTAAATCAAATTAAATATAAGTCTCGGATATTATATTTTAGATTATGTGTATATTTTATAATGCTTAAGCGCGGCAGAATTCGGTGGATAGTGGGAAAGAAAATCTGTTAATTGGAACGGAGTGGCTTAATACTAGGTTGCCAGATTTATAAGGTTCCTCTGGCTATCCTATATGCGGATTACAGTGGAAGTTATTAAAAAAAACTTAAATTGCCTGCAACAAATTAACACACGCACTTATCAGGCGGAAAGCACGGAATGGACGGCTTTTTAACAAAAAAATGTGAAGCTGCTATGTTCTTGTGAATCTAAGGTTGTTTGTTTTTTACAGTTTTCTTGAAATTTTCACATTTTGTACTATCAGCCTCCTTTACTGACACTGCCTGAGAACGACTTAAGCTTTCAATTATCGCACGGGAGCTGAGATAGGACTTATACCTAAGCTATGAAGGCATCAACATTATGTTTATTATAAGATACATTTTGCATCCACTGTTGATGGTTAATTAGATCGAAAGATATGGGTTCGATACTCGGGGGATAATAAGATGTTATTATATATTTATTCATATATATTTTGTGCACTTATTATGTTATACCTACGTATAACATAATAAGTGCACAAAATTTTGGTATATAATTTAATTATCAGTGTTTTTTTTAAATAAAGAATTTGAATGATTGAATGCGCTAACCTCAGGAGCTATTGGTTCGTAATGATAAATTTTTGTTGTGTTAGTCAAATAGTCCATACATACGGCTATAGACTATATTCCATTACGTTATTCTTTTCCCCTCTTTCTGCTGAATTCTGGAAGCAGGCGGCAGAACTAAACGCCGCGCTTAGCCTCAACACCAGAGCGTAGAAATGAAATGTAGAAATGAAATGTAAGTAAATATTTCATCTCTTCGAGTGGGAATCGAACCCACAACCATCCGGTTTTACAGTCACACTTTGCGCCCCTGCGCCACGTCTGGCCTCTCATGTGTCATACACAATTTTCTGTCACAATTTTAACAGTTTCAATCTGAACAAGTAAGCGAATCCTACAACACTACTGTATATTAGTAATATTTTATTCATCGTACTAATATTATAAATGTGAATGTACGTTTGTCTCTTTCGTCTTCACGCTCAAACTACAGAGCCGACTATCATGAAACTTTGTACATTTATTTAAAGAGGTATCAGGAAGGATACAAAATACTTACTTTTTTATTTAAAAAATATATTAAGAACAAAATCTATGACTTTGTTTATGTTTGTGCAAACGCTAAGATCTCTGTATATATTGGTCAGATTTACTTTGTTTTATTTTAAAGCTACATTATTTAGGAGTGCTATAGGCTATATAACATTAGAGTACACTCTAATTATATATATAGTTACTAATTTCTAATTGTTTCTCTAATTATATATATATCTAATTATATATATAGTTCTTAATTAGCTTTAATTAACAAAATAACAATAAAAATGAAATAAAAATAAGTCACAATAAGACATTTTATAACAAAAAATAATTGAAAATTACAATTTGTAACGTTTTTATTGACGAAAATAATGAAAAATACAAGAGAAAGTCTCAAGAAAAAAAAATATTTAAGCTCTAGCTCGAGGTACGAGGCAAAGCGTGGGATTAAGTTCCGCCACTCAACACTCTAAAATTCGCCGGAAACTGGGGAACGGATGTGTCTTAATAGGAACGTAGAGTGAGCTAAAATAATGCAAAACCTACACATAAGCCGCAGCCTATGTAATATTCTCATGTATACACTATATTACTGCGTTTACAAGTCTATGCTTGTATCACTGCGACCACTTTCCTCAAGATTTTGGATAGTTTGGCTATAATATAATAATAAACTTAAGCGGGTGAAGTCACGTGTGGGTGGTCTTATATATTTTAGGCCATCGCTGCACAGTGTGACTGCTTTTGACTGTAATTGTGATAGTTCTGAGTTCAATCTCTATTTGATGTAATTAATTATTTTGTTCTTTTATTCAGGTTGAATGAAGAGCGGCTTTGAGTTCTAACATTTAACATGCACTGTCTTGAATTTGGACGTTAAATGGAGAACGAAATTACCTAAAAACGTTAAAATCTTTTACAAATAATATTATTAAATAAAACTTCGTGGTTTCTTTGTGATGTTTTAAATAAACTACCCAGTATAAACATAAATCTAAGAAATATTTCAATACAGAACCCATCTATCAAGTCCGGGGGTGTGAAAAATCGTTTAGTTTCGACCTTTGAATAGAATGAACTTATATAAATCATGGAGCTCCCTTACAAGTTATATTTAAATGCTATTCTTCTTTTTCATAGCTAATTATTATAAAATTTTATTTATTTACATCAAAATTGTTAGATAATATTAATATTTCCTACACACCTAAAAAAAATCTTGACAGATATTTGATCTTTGAGCGAACTTTGATTCCAATAACATACACTCAACAATGTGGTGGTGAATTGAAAAAAATGAATCCTTAGCATACAATGGACCATTGTATGCTAAGGATTCATTTTTTTCTTACCAAAGTCAAATAATTTATTTCAAAATAATAATAAACATGCTTCATTTTTTGAACGTCAAAAAATGTATATATATATATATATATATATATATATATATATATATATATATATACACATTTTTTGAGTTATACAACTACTGCCTCAGTAGAACTGGTTTCAAAAACCCCGGTCAGATTCTAACAATAAAAATTGTAACATTTTTTTTAAATTTTGATATGGATCGATAAGAAAGTATATCTTAATTGAATTAAAGCTTGACGTAATATCTCAAAACAAAACACACACAGATTATCTAACACAAAATTATTTTCTAATTTGAATCAGTAATATACTGATTGTAACTTTGGAATTAAGGCCGGTTAATAGCCGACCACGACTATACGCGGTGTGGGGACCGAGTGGGGACTCGGGGGAATGATTTTTTTTTCAGCTTCACGCTGTATCCTGCACACTGCAGGGTAGGCAGTACAAGGTATGGAATGAATTATTATTTATTAATATGTAATTTTTTTCGCTCTGACACCAATGTAAAAGCTCGGCGTTAACATACAATGCCTTGAAAAGTTCGGCGGAAAATGGGGAAAGGAGTATCTATATAGTTAACACTAGGTTCCGTCTGTCTATTCTGTTATATGCGTAATACAATGTTAAGATAAAAAAATGACTATTAAATTTAAAGGACTAGTTTTTACTTTTAGCCCACTTAGCTGTGCCACATTCTAAGTCTGAGAGTTATATCTGACTTTCTCCGAAGAATGGACAATCCAAATCAAAAATATTTTCTCTGTTCAACCAAAAATCTCTTTAACTTTATATCTAATATTATTATAAATTCAAATATTTTCTACTTACATTGAAGTAATGATATAATAAAAGTTTATTATAATTCACATTTAAGATTAAGAATATGATTAGCATTTCGCTGAGCAGAACGACTTTTGCTTGAAACGGCGCCAAAATACGTGATAAAGAGACATTAAACAACTTATTTGGAGTAACATGCGCATCTTTAAACTTGCTTGTTATTCCACAGTTAGTAAAAAAAAATTTTTAGAAAATGTATAAAATTGAACGTAGTGGAATTTTAGATCATATTTCGTGTCATATCTTGAATAATATCATGTTATTAAAAGTTTATGACATCATATTGTAGTTTTTTTTTAGCTTTACACTGTATTCCCACATAGCTCGGTAGCCAAGAAGATGTGGGAACCTAGTTCTTATTAAGACACTTTTGTTCTCCACTTTCCGCCGAATTCTAGAAGCATTGCATGCAGAGTGGCGAAACTCAATACAGCGCTTTGCCTCGTTGACAAAATGAGGAAAATGAATCGAATCGAATCCACAACCGTCGTGCAGTCGCACTCAAGTGACGAAGTGAACGGCCTCTATAAAATAAATCAGCTTCACGCTGTACCCCGCACACAGCAGGGTAGACAGAAGGAACCTAGTGATAAGACACTCTGTTCTCCACTTTCCGCTGAATTCTGGAGGCATTGCGTGCTGAGTGGCGGAACTCAACGTCGCGATTTGCCTCGACACCATAGCGAAGATATGAAAATATAAATGTAAATTATTATTTTACTTCCTCGAGTGGGAATCGAACCCACGACCAGTCGATTTTACAGTCACACTTTGTGCCTCTGCGCCACGACCGGCCTCTATGTTTTTATTTAAACTCAATTATCCAATGGTAATCAAGCAAGACTATATTAATCATACAAGCAACACTGTATTAATCATTAAGTCATGAAGAGCACCATCAATAGCCAGCTCTTGGTTTATCAAGTAATTTGGACATGGTGAAGACCTTTGATCGAGTGTGGCATGGGGCGCTCCTTGCTAAACTTCCATCCTATGGGTTTCTCGAGAATTTGTGCAAGTGGATCGCCAGCTTTCTCACTGGGCGCAGCATCAAGGTCGCTGTCGACGGTTTTTGCTCTAAACATGCGCCCGTGAACACTGGCGTTCCCCAAGGTTGCGCGCTGTGCCCTACGCTGTTTCTTCTGCATATGAATGACATGTTGGAGAATTCTAGCATTCATTGCTATGCAGATGATAGCACAGTGGACGCTGTTTACTCGGAAAAACGCAGAACAGTGCCGAAATAAACTTGTGTCTTCTGTTGAGGCATCCCTCGAGAATGTCTCCTCATGGGGTGAAAGGAACTTAGTTCAATTTAACCCTCTGAAGACACAAGTTGGCGCGTTAACCACTAAAAAAATCCCATTTATCATATCGCACTTTCTATCATATCTATCATAGTCTTTCAAAACATTCCCCTTACAGCCACGCTCAGTATCAGTATATTGGGCCTTAATGTTTTGAATGACTGCCAGTATCGCGATCATCTGGAAAGCAAGGCCAAGTTGGCCTCGAAGAAATTGGGGGTCATCAACAGAGCAGAGCGAGACGGTACTTTACGCCAAAACACCGATTGACCCTATAAAAGAGCCAGGTTCGGCCTCATATGAAGTACTGTTCTCATCTCTGGGCCGGTGGCCCTAATCTCAGCTTGAACCATTTGATTGCATACAACGTAGATCCATTCGAATCATTGGGGACCCAATGTTCTGTAAAAGGCTTGACATTGGCTTTGCGTAGAGACGTCTCCTCGCATTTATCACGGAGAGTGTTCTGAAGACCTGTTTGACCTGTTACCTGTCGCCGAATTTTCTAACCACTCAGTACGTCACAAGCTAAAATATCATCCACACCACCTGGATACGTGGCACTCCACTACTGTGTGGTTTCGTAGGAACTTCCTTCCACGCACCACGTAACTGTGGAATGGTCTACCCGCAGCAGTGGTTCCAGGTCGATATGACATGGGTACATTCAAAAAGCGCGTCTATCTCCACCTTAAAGGCCGGCAACGCACCTGTAGCTCCTCTGGTGTTGCACGGGGTCGTGTGCGGCGGTAATCACTTTCCATCAGGTGACCCGAACGCTCGTTTGCCTTGTCCTTTTCCATAAAAAAAAACAATATTTAGCCGTTTCTTTTTTTCTAATTTACACAATATCCGGTAAAATGCAGGGCAGATATGGAGAGCCTAGTATCAAGACACTGCCAGCCAAAAATTGACATATTACGTATTAAGAGTAGACCAGATAAATAAAATATAAATCATTCCGTAGAGTAGGAATCGCATTCACGACTATCGTTTATAATTAGAAGTTGTCCCACTTTGCCACGTGGTATATAAAAAAGAATAGAACATTCCGAACGTAGCATAGCAAGGTAGACAGAAGGAACCTAGAAACCTAGTGTAAAGACACTCTATTCTCATTAAGTCACTTCCGTTTCTTACTTTCAACCGAATTCTGGAGGCATTGAGTGTTGAGTGCCCGAACTCAACACCGCAGTTTTCCTCCAGAGCGAGAAAATGAAAATATTAAATAATTCATTGGCTCGAGTTAGAATCGAACCCACAACCTGTCGGTTTTCTGTTGCACGCTTGCGCCCGACGACCACAATAATTTTATTTAAAACACAATCATTCACTTCTCAATTCTGTGACTTTTTTCTTAATGGCATTTAAATATTATGGACCACATCAATAAACCAGTGAACGACAATATTAATTTTCAATAATCGGCTACTACAAAATATAGGTAATCCTCTTTGTTCATTTTCAATTGTTGAAGGTGTAGCGTAGCGGTTAATTTGGTACTTAATGAAATTCACAAATTTGATGTATGATAATTATTACCTTATTATAAATTTTGCATTTGACTGGAGGTTGAAATGTTACTTTATTGGCTAAGAGCTTAGAGTTGTTGATTCAATCTTATATTCAACATTTGATTCTCTTTCGGGATTTATTTATAGCTTAACCCGCTTATATCAGGCAGAGAGAACCTATTGCTAAAGCGCTTCGTTGTCTAAGTCCAAGAAACTGCTTATTTAGTGACGGAACTCAACGCCGCTTTTTAAAGATTTTTTTTTATTTTTTATAAAAACTAGATTGCTTATAAAAAACATTGTTAAATTATAGATAGGTAAAAAAGATAATTTAAATGGAAAAATAGTATATCTCTAAAGGAAATCGTGCAGCAGTATTTGAATTTTGTCGTTAAATATCTTAAAATAGTTTTGTGACCCATATCAGATACCCATTCATGCTCCAGTTAATGCTCTTTACGTACCTTTGTCATCGTGATACCTGTCAATAGCTTGTGGCTAGTTAAATTATATCCAAAACAATTCAATAGTATAAAAAATCCTTCACTTTGGTAAGAAAACAAAGCGCGGCGTTGAGTTCTGCTATCTTACACGAAACGAACGAAAATAGGGCGACGACATACGAAAACGAGCGATTGTCGGTAACGGTAAATTTTGAAAGTATTTTTTTGCTATTTATTATTTGGAAGGATTTTTTTGTATTTAAATTATCTTCATTTTTCTACTACTCTGGTCAAACGCGGCGTCAAGTCCACTCAATAGGCATTTTTTAATTTTTTTTTAAACATTCTGTATTTTTTTACGATAGTACACTAAATATGAAAAAATATTTTTAGTAAATCTATAAAAAAATAACAAAGCGGTCTCGAGCTCGGTCGACTCTCAACAGTTTATAAAGGGCACCGTTTCGAGTCCTATTACTTTCAAATCTTTATACGTTTTTTAAACAAATAAAAATTAAATCGGCTTTATGTTGTATCCCGCATTCAGCAGGATATAGGTTGAGTGGCAGAACTCAATGCCGGGCCTTTGCCTTGGTGCCAGAGCGAAGAAATGAAAATATAAAGAAATAATAATTCACTCCCTCGAATAGGGATCGAACCCACAATCATCGCGTTACAGTCACTCCGTTGTGCCCCTGCGCCACGACGACCTCATCTAAGCATATGTTACACTAATATTGATTCTTGCCGAAACATGACGGGAATATACCTATAGTTTGATTGGCTTCCGAGTTTCAATGTGACCAAAAGCCGCGGTTTTAAATTCTGCTACGTTTTGAATTTAATAAAAATGAGTTTCAACTGGTGGTTTTGTCAGTTGGCAAGAGATATTTTATATTTCTGCATTTTTTTTTAGCTTTACGCTGTATCCCTCACATAGCAGGATAGGCAAAGTGAACTTGGGAACTAAGGTGTGTAAGTTAAGTGAAGTGTTAAGATACTCCGTTCTCATTATGATACTTCCGCTCCACATTTTCCGCAGAACTCTGGAGGCATTTCAGGTTGAGTGGCTTCGGCTTCCGTCTATAAACGCGGCGGTTGTCAATTCTTTTCCCACTTGGAGAAATTGTTATGTGCTCTGGTATGAAGTGTGGCGGTGAGTTCCACCACTCAACACGAAATATCGCGAACATTGAGCTGAAAGTGAAGAACAGGGTGTCTTGAGACTAGGTTCCCTTTGCTTACTCTGCTATATGCGGTAAAAAGTTTGAAAAATAATAAAGTTTTAAGAAAATAAAAATTATTTACAATATATGTGTGTATTTATTTTTTGTTAAATAACCTATGGCTAAAACCAAGGAGGTTGTGAATGTAAAATTTGGATGCCTTGTTCCTTTTAAGAAAGTCCCTAATGGGATGAAATGGAGTGTAAAAGTTACAAAGGAAAATTGTATTTCCTGTACACACTGTATATGTATATGTAGATGTAGATATGCTTGCATATATAACATATAGGTTGTAGATTTCTTCCATTTATATTATTAACTTTGAGACGAAAACACAAAGCGCAGTGGAAAAGCGATGGTTGTGGATTCGATTCTATTCGGAATTAATATATTTATTTCCCTGTTCTGGTGAAACGTAGCGTTGAACTTCGGCACACAACAAACAGAATGTCTTGACAGTTGGTTTTTTATCTACGCTCTAATATGCCGGATAAAGCATGAAGCTGCGAAAAAAATGCTTTTTATAAACACAAAACAGTGGTGATATATTCTGCGTTCCAGTTCCAGCTTATTTTACCTAAAAGTGAAGCAGTAGAAACCAGGTGTATGTTCAACAGTAGTACCTATTAAGTCTCACAAGTCCGAGTAAAACAAAGTATTCTGCATATACGAGAATACAGTACATACACATTTCCGTATACGGGAAGGAAACTTCGAACCAACGTTTGCAATTACCTGAGTACCGCCGTGGCTCAATGGCATAGCATCTGACTGTAAAACACGACGGCTGTGGGTTCTAGTTTCTCTCGAGGGAATTAATTATTTTTATTTCCTCGCTCTAGTATCAAGACCACCCAAAAACTGGAAAGCGGGAATATAAGTATCTTGACACTAGATGCCCTTTGGCTATCCAGCTGTGTGGGGGTAAAAGCTACTTTTTTATTACTTACTTAGCGCATAGCGCATAGAAATATAAAGTGAAAGTTATTACAATCTAAGGCACCAACATATCGAATCTGTCAAACATGTCAGTATAAGTTCTTTTACTTGGAAAAACATTTCATTTCAAGAGTTCTATTCTTATAAAAATAACAATGTTTTCGATAAAACGAACGTAATAGAAGATTTTCAAATAAGTAAAACACATGTGAACTAGAATTGTACATTTTAAATAAAGAAAATTGTAGTGGAATTTTATTTTCAATACCTCGACAGATGCATTTTTCTTTACATTAAACTAATACAATAGGTAGATTGTTGACGCGGTGGTTCATATTGGTTCCATAGGCAGTTCAATATAAATTAATTAACAGTTAGTTATTTTTATCAACTTATTTCAACATAACAATCGCACAATAAAACTCAGTGTTTACCGAATTTTCGCCTGAATTTGAGAAGATTGAGTGGAGGAACGAAGATAGAAAAAAAAACCATTAAGTTAATGATTCCCTTGATTGGTAATCGAATCCACAACCATCACGTTGGTTGGTGACACCAAGACTGTCCAATGCGACATGACAGCCTTTGCATGCTTTATGTAGGGAAACTCGTGAATATAGAAAAAAGTCATCATCTATTATTATATATTCTTCTAAATTTCAAGAATTGTAGACTGCGCCGCTCATCCCGCAATGTCTCGAAAACTGGGCAGAAAGTAAAGAACAGAGTGTCTTAAAATAATTTTCCTTGCCTGCCCTGCTAAGCGTGACAAGGCGTGAACCTACTATTATAGTTATTACACAAACTGCTCTGTAATACCAGTACATCAAAAAACCACGAAGGCATCCACTTCTATATAATATTCATCTACCCAACCCAAAATTCCTTAGATTGCTTATTTATTTATATGAAATCTCTCATCCCTGGAAGGATTTTACCATTATTAGAATATTGTGACCGCATTTTATAGGGTTGTATATGATTTATTACTTATATCATATTAACATTAAAGGATGGATATGATCCTGAGAATTTGTTGACTATTTTTTAAATAATTCTCGTGAGAATTGAGGATAGCTGCAAATAGAAAATTATAATAGTCAAGGCGAAGTGCAGCGCTTAGTTCCGCCACTCAACGTGCAATACTCCCAAAATTCGGCGGATATTGGGGAGCGGAGTGCCCTAACACTAGGCTCCTTCTGTCTACTCTGTTACATGCATGATACAGCGTGAAACTGAAAAAAGTAATTCATTTGTGTCAATCATTACTCTTGCTTTTAGACAACCGCATGTATTGGACGGGAATTAGTTTACGTTATTGGCATTAACTATTTTGGACGTCACTCAATATGCCATATCTAGGAAATTGGTCAGGAAATAGAAAATGGAATATTCCGTATAGCTGTTCCGTTAATATAATAACCAGAAGGAAGAGAACAACATTTCTTTATACCAATAACATTTTTACAATCAACAGATTGTAATGAGATGTTTAATAATCTATACATATAATAAAATCGTAACTGATCAGTATCTGTACATGGAAGATATATATAAGAAAAAAAAAATTGATTGCATTTAATAACGTAATTGAACCAAAAACAACTATATTGTTAATAAGTTCTTTGATTTTCACGATTATTACACATTTTAAATGAAACTATTTTAACCGGATTAATCGCGTATATTTTGTACTTTTATACATTTTTGGAAACCGGACGTTTCGAACACTTTGCAGTAGTCCGTGGTCACGGGTAGACTGACTATATTGTTTGATTTATTTGTGTCTGTTTGTCTGTTTGTTGTCAAAGTTTTACGGTAAACGCTGAAACGGCTTAGCTGATTTATTACAATAGTTTCCACTATGTATTTTAGCAAGATTTATTGTAAACAGTTAATAAATATTAAAAAATCATTTTAAAAAATATTGTTCGACAAATTTGCTATAAATAACTATTTTATGGTACAAGCTGACACTTTTCTTTCCAACATAGGTAATATTTTTTTTAAGGATGTTACTATGAAATAATATCGAATGTAATGCAGATTAGTAAACTAATAATTATGTAGTTCAAGCGGGCGAAGCGGTCAGCGTGTCGCTAGTAGATATAGACAGTATATTACAAATGAATGGCTTATAATTGTCTATACTATAATAAAACAGTAAAAAATTTGTAACTGTTCATTGGTTTTATTTAACACCGTTTGGGCCTGTTTAAGGCCCAGGTTCGGCCTCTTTTGGAGTAATGTTTTCATCTATCTCATAATTCTTATTATTATTATTATATAATTTTCCTGAAAAAAAAAATCACTATAGATAATATTTAAATAAAACGTAAAAAAAATCAGCTTCACGCTGTCACCCGCACACAGCAAGGCGTGCAGAGGGAACATAGTGCTAAGACACTTCTTTTCACCGAATTCTTCAAGGCATTACGTGTTGAGTGGCGGAACTCAACGCCGGGCTTCTGCTTTGATACCAGAGAAAAGAAATGAAAATACTGATAAACAATAATTCCTCGAGTGGGGATCGAACCCACAGAACCCACAATCGTCGCATTACAGTCACTCACTTGTGCCCCTGCGCCACTTCGACCTTATAAACATAGTATCTAAAAATAAAAAAATATATACTAAGTATAAAAATATAACAGATTTTATGCGTCTGTCTTTATGTTACAGCCGATTTACTTTGTACTATCCTTTCTACGGTAAGCGTACCATTAGCCGTAGGGGAGATATGACGGTTGAAATTTTATTGTTCCCATAACATTAGCGTTATGGCTATTTGTTCAGATTCTTGGTTTTATCTTGTTATATTATGGTTGTGTTATGACATTTATGTAGATAGGAAAAACTATCTTCTTGTCTATTAATTATTATAAGATATTATTATTCTTATTAGATAAACCAGTCGCTAGGCCAGACACTAAGCGTGACTATAAAACCGACTGGTTGTGGGTTCGATCTCCACTCGAGGGGATGAAACATTTACTTAAATTTATATTTTAATTTCTTCGCTCTGGTGTCGAGGCCAAGTGCGGCGTTGAATTTTGCCACTCAACACGCAAAGTCTCCAGAATTCGGCAGAAAATGGGGAACGGAGTGTCTTAACACTAGGTTCCCTCTGCCTATCCTGCTGTGTGCGAAATACAGCGTGAAGCTCAACGAATAATTATATAAAATATCATTAGCAGAAACTGCAGCTTGCATGATTGGCTTAAAATAAATAATGTGTATGACGTTGTTAGTGCCCGAGTTTATTCGGAAGGTCCAATCGGGTACAATGAAACTATTAACGAGATGTAGTACTCTATTCGATAAGTCAAAAAATCTCACTTGAAGATAATCCATACCTATATTATAAATTCGAAAGTAACTCTGTCTGTCTGTCTGTCTGTCTGTGACGCAATCAGGGCCAAACCGGTAATTCAATAGTAATAAAATACTCATACAGAGATACTTGAGAGTCTTCGGATGAACATAGGTTACTTTTTTTTCTCATATTTGTAATATTGTCGATATATACTAATATATTAAAATATTTTTCAATTTGACAGGCAATTTATTCCGCCATGTTAATAACAACCGACCGTTGCTAAGCAACGGTTTGCAAAGTTTATTTGTTGTTATAAGCAAACGTCACCCAAAAAGAGTTTGCTTAACGCATACATGGCGTGCGCCGACTCAACCTTATGAGATACATAAAAATAATGTTTTACAAAAATATTGTCCTTTAAATAATGTTTAAAAAAGTCCGCGATACACATACCATATTTACCTATGAAGCTTGAGCAAAGTAACACAGTAAGTACACAAAAAGTAACCATTTTAATTAATTTACTTTATATTTATCGGGTTTTTGTTGTATGTATTTTCTATAATTTGACATTGATCCTTATGAAAATGAATATAATAGTCACTTTTAGCATTTCATCTAGATTGAAATTATAGTTCACTGTATAACATTCTAATAAATAATTAAGGAGATGTCACTGATTCGAAATAACCTAGCATACGACCGGCATAGTATGACCGACGCGAACGGGCAGATGACTTTGACGGTTTTGTAAATTTTCATACATTTTCGAACTACTGATAATTTTTATGTAATTATTTGTTGTTTATAATTAATTTCTACTTTTCTTTGGTTCTTCGCTTATTCGAGTTAGATTTTCATGAATTTCTTGGTGTGGTGTAAGTTGCGGCCCTGCGCGGCATCGGTGTAATATTATTTAAGTATTAAAGAGATAATTATTGGTTATTTCATCTTGGTTGGATGGTTATCTATACCGTTGTTATACACTTAATTAATTGTGGTTATTGTTTTTTGGGATTTTATATTGATATTGCTCGCAAAACTTATCATATTTAATGTAGAAACACTTTAGTTGTTTCATATAGTATCTATGTACGCGCGCAAGGAAAACGAGTAAAAAGATTTTTCCCGGGTAAATCAGTAAAATCGATCACTGAAAGTCCAATAAAAATTAGTTCAGTTATTCTGGATATTAGCTCGGGGAAATAGAAAGACAGAAAGAGATAAAATTATTAATAATGTAGCTGGTTTTGTTTAGTTTTTTTATTAATATTTTACTATGGTTACGTTTACTTTAAATTAGTTATTTTTAATTTTTTTTATTTAAATTAGTTACATATTTTCACAGACAATTTCCTAAATATATCTATAAGCATTCGTAAAGTTTAAGCGGGCGAAGCCGCGTCCGGGTCCGCTAGTTATAAATAAATCTTTTAATGCGAACCATTAGTGTTTAGAATTAGCGCGTATAACCAAACTAAGCCTTTAGCTTTATTTTCTTAACTCCACGCTGTATTCCGCACTTAGCAGGTATACGGAGGGAATCTGGGAACTTAGTAAAGGCATCGTGTGTTGATTGGTGGAACTCAACGCTCTAACGCTGCATCTTGTTACCAGAGAGATAGATAGATATTATCTCTGGTAACAAGGTGTAACCCACAACAATCGCGGTTACAGTCGGATTTTGTGCCACGACTTTTTTTTAAAGAATTGTCAATAAGATGCATAGTTTATGGCAGCCGTGACTTATACAATAAATAATCTAGCAGAAATACCTTCAAAAACACTTATTAACTAAGAATTACTTAGCAGAAATAAGAACAATCCCGACTCTTACAATGATTAGGAAAGTATTACAAGGCCGAATATCTTACTAAAATAAATCAAGTGGAAAAACAATAGACGAAGTGAAAATAAACTTGAACAAATCCCTAGAACAAACAGAACATTCAGAAATGAAGTGTGTCTTAGGAACCTTTCAATTAAGCAAATAAAAATAATTTGATTGTTTTTTTTAGAAGCACAAATATGATTTTTTTTTATCTATTTGGTGCATTGATATTTTTGCCACACAATTTTCGAGACCTCGGAATATGAGTGTTGTGTAGTAGAACTCAACGTCGGGTTTTTTTACCTGTGCAGTGAAATGGAAATAATTAAAAGAAGACGGAAACTTTTAGGCCTAAATGTAAAGAAGTTGTGCTATTGTCTAAAAAAATTTTTTTTTCAGCTTCACAGCTTCACGCTGTATCCCGCACACTGCAGGATAGGCAGACGGAACACTCCGTTAAGACACTCCGTTCCCCACTTTCTGCTGAATTCTGGAGGCATTGCGTGTTGAGTGGCAGAACTCAACGCCGCGCTTGTCCTCGACACCAGAGTGAAGAAATGGAAATATAAATTTAAGTAAATATTTCATCTCCTCGAGTAGGGATCGAACCCACAACCAGTCGGTTTTACAGTCACACTTTGTGTCACGACTGGTATTTTTTTTTTTAATTTTACAATTGACAATCTGGAAGCAGAGATAAAGAAAAAAAATAATTTTAGATTCTTAATAAATAAATAATCGATTATAGTACTACGAAAATAAAATATTTTTAAATTTGAATTAAATCCTCATAAGTAAAATCCTCAGCAAATCAATCCTCGGTCAAAAGCCCTCATAGCGCAGAGAGACAGCGTTAAATTTTAAAAGTGACCAATATGAGTTCGATTTTCACTTTGGGGAATAAAATATAATCATTTTCTCAGACTAGTAACAAGAAAAAGCGCGATGTTGAGTTCCACTACCCAACATGCAATAATTCGAAAATTAGGCGTACGTGGTTCTATATAAGGGAGAAAACGTGAACCTAACAAATCTCGTTCCTTAACACCACGCGAATATCAATATCATACGAACCTTATTACAGACTGAAAAAGTTATATCAACTTTTGTTTTTCAATACCAATATCATTTCATTAGATCTGCCTAAAAGTTGTCATCTTCTTGATTGTATTCTTAATATCGAATTCTTCGCTTGATTGGATATACATCATAAACAGGTGTATCTGTTATTGTGTTAGTTTCTGACTATATGTAAGCTATACATTGATAGTTATGTTTTTTGTTCCACCTTTGTACCACATATATGTATTAAGGACTTGGTCGGACAATATCTGACATTAAGCGCCGACGATTGAGTTCGATTTCTATTTGGTATAATAGATTATTTTCATTTTCTCGCTCTTTTATCAAAGCACTGCTCGGTGTTGGTTGACTTTTCAATACACGATATCATGAAAATTATCTTGAAACGGATGACGTTTTAACAATGGGCTCCCACTGTGATACGGCGCCAAACTTAAAAAAAAATAAATGTTACACATAGTAAGACACGAATCCACAACCTCTTTCTATTTCTCTGAAAAATTAAAACACTTTAAATAAGAGCAATTTTACTATTTATTATTAAATTTTGTGGACGCCTACGATGGGCCGCACATGTGGAGAGAATGAGTGAGTCTAGAACATCTAAATCCTTGTTATATGTTACACAGATGGACGGAGAAGTCGAGGCAGACCAAAACTCAGATGGTTGGATGGAGTTGAGCAAGATCTGAGAACTCTGGGCGTAAAAAATTGGAAGAACAAAGCCAGGAATAGGGCAGAATGGAGAGAAATTCTGGACCAGGCCAAGGCCCCGCCGCGGCTGTAGCGCTTTTGATGATGATGATGATACATGTTTAAATTGAAATAATCACGTAACGATTAATTGCATTGCTTTTCGTTTAACTACATCATCATTGTCCCGACTACTAAAATTTTAATAAATATTTTATCTTTATTATAATAAAAAAAAGTTTGCACATTGAATATATTTTATTATTTATGAAAGTTGTATTTCTTTTATATCAAAAGCAAATAAAAAAGATTATTGAAATAACTAAATCGACATATCAAACAATAAAATGTAACTAAACGACTACGAAACTGAACATACATACAGGGTGGAAGTGTAAGTAAGCACCACTTTTAATGAAACCACAGTTTTAACTACACTATAAAAGCCTAATATAAATCAGAAAAAAATAAATTCCCAAAAAGGAAAAAGTTATTTTTTCAAACAAAATAAATAATAAAATTGTCGTTTTAAAATAAAACGCCATTTGTAACTAAACTTTAGTAGTATTTTTGTAGTAGTGTTTATGTTATTGGGATCTATACGTAATCGCGTCACACCAAATACAGATATGGATTAAAATCGTGAAATGAAAAAAAAATCCTACGTCCTCCCTCCCCCAAACTGTTGAGGCATCTTGATTAATTTCTTTAGGTATAGGTTTGAAATACTTTACCCTATATGCTGTTTCCGTAAAAGGAGCGCTGCCTCTTCCACTCTGTATATTCTTGAACATTATATTCTTGAATCATGGCTTGGAACACTCTCGGTTAAGTCACTCAAAACGAAAAAAAATAAATCAAAAGTACTTCATCCGCTTGGGACCTACACACCATATATACGAATTCATACATACATATATAAAATTTTTAACATCCCTGTGTTTTTGTAGGGGATTAATAAATATTTTATTATGCCTGAATACGAGCTTATTATAGTAAATGTATTTATACAGTACAGGTTGTTTGAAGTATTGTTGTGGTAAAATATTAAATATTTATTCGGTTGGTTTATAACAACTTTGTTCTGTAAAGAATAATAAGAATAAATTTCTGTTTCATTTATTTTAACTTCACTGTTTTTTACTCACGGCAGGTTAGATAAGAAGGACATAGTGTTAAGACATTCCGTTCTTTGATATCCGCCAAATTCTACATATTGATATTTAAATAAATTCTACATATTGATACGTTGAGCGGAGCGGAGCTCAACGCTGCGCTTTGTCTTGGAAATGATTAAGCCTTAAAAGAACATGTAACCCTCTCGTGTAGAATGCGTGTACTGAGACAATGTCCCACTGCGCCATGACAGCCTCTAAATGTATAAGAAACAATTTGATGGTTTACAACTTTAGACAATCACATGTGGAATCACCAGTTATTATAAAATTAATGAAGAAGTCCGTCGTGGTGCGGGTGCACAAGCGTGAGACTTTAAATGCGGCAGTTCTGAACAAAAAGAAAAGAAAAGTAAGGAACGGAATGTCCTAACATTAGGTTTCCAGGTTCCTTTTCCCTGTTCTGCTTTGTGAGGGATACAGAGTAAAGCTAAGAAAAAATAATACAACAAGATATTGAGAAGGTAAGTAGGTGTATCTAATATTTCTCTATACACTTCCTAATATTCACTAGATGCCTTCTCCCAATTTTCAGGACACTGCGTGTTGAGTGATGGAAATCAACGAAGCGCTTGTTATGGTTGCGAGAGCGAGAAAAAGAAAATAATTAATCTCTCTGAAAGGGCATTGAACACACTAACGTCGGACTTATAGTCAGACATTGTACCACTGCACCACGATGAAGGACGAACTACGAAACTAAACTACTAAAACAGTGATTTATTTGAAAACCTAATATTTATTAGAAACAATTAAGATAAGATTGCCGTTTGAAATTTCCAACCTAGATTAAACTTTATACCTATCTAAAAGAAAATTTAGAATGTAGCCAGGCGTAATAGCTTTTGAAAATGAAAAAGTTTGATGAGATATTTCAAGGATAGTGAATTTCTCTCCATATTAAAATTATCCTTTAAAAGCCATTGTTGTTGTAATAAATTAGTATATTATTATGAATTTATAAACTTACGCTAAATAATTCAAGTATTTATTATACATTTGATTGGAGTAGTGCCTGGTAGCTGCTTACCAGGTGTAGTCCCCAGGGACCCCTTACCTGCATTAACATCCGCCTTCATTTTTCGAGCTGAATATTGCTAATTAAAAATACTCTAAACAATACCGCCATTATACAATCTACTTAAAACAATGCTAAATTATATAATTAAAAGTACAGTGTTACTAAAACAAGTTATTAAAAAAATACTTATTTGGTAACAGTAAATATAACAAGTAGTCAATGAAAATTGTATTTAAAATCAAATTTCAAGAATGGTAAGTTAGCCATAAATTTAACTTTACCTACAGGTAGAACCACGACAGTATGTCTGTTAACATTGTCCACCAGATCAAAAATAAAATAGAGTTGTCTTTGCATACAGCTAAGCTCCTGATAGATTTTAAGAATAGTTCTGGCGTTGTTACCCCAAAAAGGAACATTTGAAAAAAGATCTGCTAACTTTTCTAGGCACATCATTTTTTTACAAATAAAAATCAGGTCGAGTTCTGCACACATAGGGATGAGTAAAATAGTTCCTGATCATTTTTAACGATAGTACTGTTGATTTCACGTAGTAAAAAAATTAAACAGAAAAACGTAGATACGTTCTTTTCGTAAATTGTTTGAATCGTAAAGTCATTTTCGAAATAGATAAAATTATGCTCAGAAGCGGGAATTCTTAGATTTTTTATAAAGTATGAACAGGTCTGTTATAAAAAATATATTACAAAACTAGAACTCGTGTAAAAATGCCAGCAGAGCATAATTGAATATTAAATTTGTTTAAAAATATCAATTTAAATTGATTAGTTGAAAAAATTACATTATCATGTGTATCATGCTCAGAAGCAGGAACTCTTCATTTTTCAGCAGAATATACGTAGTACGTACATAAGTACTAAACCTGAAAAAACACTAGAAATCACAAAAAAAAATAGCGGAGTAAAGTTGAATATATTAAATGTAGAAAATTTGTTATCTTAATTATTTTTGCGTTCTACAAGCAAAAACTACTGAACGGATTTAAACACCTTACAGTAGTACAGCTTATATACATCAATATTAGAATTACTAGTCGCTTTTTTTAGATATTTTTGGAATCCTTAATTTGTCTCTGATTTTTAGTTTTATGCTTTATAACGCATATAGCAGGATAGGTAGAAGGATTTTAGTGCTAAGATACTCACTCAAATTCAGGACAATGCGTGTTTAGTGAGCTGCGCCACGATGACCTCATATAAAACAGAGTTTAATACGAAAGCTGTCTTCTAGTTTTTAAAAGTTTAATATTTTAATACTAGAAGATCAAAGAACAGCTTCAAAAAGAAAAATAATATAGCATTACAAAATGTTGACCGTTTCTCACATCAAAAAGACATCAAGAAAGTTTAGTTTGAAACTCCAACGCCGGTTAGCTTCAATATACTTGTGATATTTGCGGAAAACACTTTAGTAACTCTGTAAACAACTTATGGAATTATTTTAGACAAGAGTCACGACAAATTACAGTTTAGAAAGACCTTTTACGATGTTGGATAATATGTTCCAACTATGTTGGTACGATAGAGGATGCGATTTATTTTTATTTAGCTGCCTGCTTTATTCCTTGCCAGAGAGTACGGAGCGTATAACGCTACGGGCTCTCCATAACTCGTTAGCCTCATCATAAAGAGGTTGATGACAGGTGGTCATCATCCCCTTCATACATAGGCTCATGCTTTTTATGTAACTTTCCTACAATATCATCGATACTGTGTTGTCGAAGGTCAACTGAGGTATCTTGCCTTTTTTACCATTGAATTTAAATTCCGTTATTTAGTGACTGAAAAAAAAATATTTGTAAAAATAAAAACCCCAACTGCATAAAACTAAAAAGAAAATAATCAAGCCCAATAGTTTATTAGGATTAACAGTCGGGACTTCTTCAAATTATGCGGGGTTCCTGGTAAAGATTATATTGATTGAAGAATTACTTATAGGTCCCGACTGTTAATCCTAATAAACTATTGGGCTTCTTTATTTTCTTTTTAGTTTTATGCAGTTAGGGTTTTTGTTTTTACAAATATTTTTGTATTTTTCACTTTTTTGTTAGGGATTCATTATGGTAATGATAGTCATGATATACCTTTTTGAAATCCTCGTATTAAGCTCTAGAATTTGACACCTACATTGTGATATTCGAAACGAATTTTTAGTAGGTTCTCAGGTTCCGTTTGCCCTTCTATGTGCTGAATACAGCAGGAAGATAAAAGTCAATAAAACAATTAAAAAGTACAATAAAAAATATAATACACATAAAATATATGCAAATTTATAAATTGGTGGCAACTGGCAATGGAAGCATTAAAATTATATGAAAAGTTATTGCGCGGCCAAAAGAGGTTAGCAGAGTAATAAATTTCAGGACAGATTACCAACTTGGTTTTGATGTCATTCAAATATCTTATTTAAAAATTAATGAAAATATTTGAAGATGTCGTCACGCAGAGGCTAACTGAAAAAGCGACGATTGTGGATAATTTTTTGATCCTTGCTTTGGTAAAAAGACAAATTGCAGCGTTGAGTCCCTCCATTTATTATGCAAATGCTTAGAGAATGGGGCGGTGCGTAGGAAACTGAGTATCTTAATACTAAGTTTCTTCATTGTCTATCTTGCTATAAGTCTTATCACACTGTATCCAGCATTAAGGTATGACAACAGTGCCATCATCGTGATGATGTTTTCAAATGTCCGACTATACAGTTATACACGCGACGGTTGTGAATTCGAATCCTAGTCGGCTGAAATTTATGAATATTTTAATCCCCCCAGACTTTATAAACCAAGCGCAGCGTTAAGTTTCACCAGAGCGACGGATGACAAGCACAATGTTTTGAAAGTGACCGTAAAATGGAGAACGGTTAACGGAATGTAGTAGACCCTCTCCGTCTTCTCAATCTTGCTATTTGCGGGAGATGCCAATATTCTATCTATGTTGTCAAAGTCTTAAATGTGTTATTTATAGAAATTTTGACACAAATGTAACTTTTTTAGGCCTAGTTGACAGACTCTTTCCTACCCTTCTATCACTCTCATCAATCGTAAAGAGTAACAATTTTATGATGCAAAGTATTTTATGTTCTAAAAAAGGTATAATTTTCACACGATATTGGATTTAAACGAGCGTTTTATGTTTTAGGGATCTTCGAACTTCGTTATATGTCAATAATAAAAATAAATACTATCATGGTACCGTGTCTGGTTGTATCCACGATGGTCGTGGATTCATCCCCCCCCCCCCCTTTATTGATGTTTTTTGTCTATTCAGACTTTGACATTTGTCAAAGTCTGTTCTACGTTTTTGAATCATTGCGTGTTGAGTCACGAGGATGCACCTATAATCATCGTGGTTACAGTCAGATACTGTTCGATCCCTGTCCCATTTAATTCATTATTTAAATTTCCTCAATCTGGTAACAAGAAAAAAGGTGAAAAGCATGTATCGAAAATTTGGCCGAAATTTTAAGACAGTGCTACACTATGTACACTCTTCTTACATGTGTGTAGATAAAAACCTAATTTTGGAATTATTTATTAATGATAGGGATACAATAAAAACCAAAGTATTCAGCACATTTTCTTTGTTGCCATCTTAGGACTGTTTAAAAAATCATTTTACTCTATTCCACTTTATATTACTATGGAATGGCTACCTTGAGATTTGGCTTTATCACTGTACAGTACGCTATTACCTAAAAGTTTCATGACGATACTGAAATCTATTGAAATGGTTAAAAACTTGAGGCTTTGCCCTCGGATCCAAAAAAAATAGCTAAGAATTATGTATGACACATGACTCATTTAAGTACTAGCGGTAACTTCGACCGTATGTAACAAGAAAAAACGAAATGTCGAATTTTCTCTAAAAGAGAAAATCTCTCTCGATAATTCTGCTAAAAGAGAGGAACGCACGCCTTAGCCTACCCTGCTATATGCAAGATATAGTGCGAAGCTATAAAAAATAACCTTTACATAAAACATCCAAAAATATAAAAATATAATTCATTAGCATGCATCTAAGTGCTTGAGGACATTAACTTAAAGTTAGACGCTTCATTATATCTTATTCTTCAATTGCCTTTAGACAAAGTTTGCAATGACAAAAACAGAAATTTATAAGGTGACCCCACAAAGTTTTATATTAAAAAATGTGAGTACGAGCGCGGATAAGAGTTCGCCGTTGAATCGCAGAAGTTTCAGATTCACAAAGTATGTTTGTTACAGCATATGTATACATATTTGATCTTTTATTATAATTAATCAAAAAAATCAGCTTAAATATATCTAATAATCTACACATCAGGAGTAACACATTTTTTAGCTTCCTGTAGTAATATCCTGCAAATTTTAAGCCACTCCGTTCTATATTTTTTTTTAGTTCACGATATATCCCGCACATAGCAGGGTAGGTAGAGGAAACATGGACACCTAGTGTTAAGACAGTCGGTGTTCCGCTGAATTCTTGAGGCATTGCGTGTTGAATGGAGGATTTAAACGGCGCTCTTTGTCTCTTTACTAGAGCAAGAAAATTAAAATAATTAATATTTTATTAGCTTCCTTCTATATTTTAAAAAATATTCTGTAAGAGCGGAAAGTGAAAATTTTCCATTTCCCCAAGTGAGGATCCGCTTGGCCACGACGGCTCTAATCCTTAATCAAAATCTTGAAATTAAAAGAATATTTGATATCAGACTTTAAAAAAAAACTAGACAAAGGCGAGTTGGGCTCGCCTATCGAGGGTTCCGTAAAAATTTGAGGTCTTGAGCTTTTTCTGATATTCCGGTTTAGCTTTTCTAGATACATCACTTGAACTAGTGGCTTTAATATGAAATGCTCCCTTTTTGAGGCTATTAGTTTTAAGGACTTAACCACAAATGATTTATGGTATTTAACCACGAATGATAGTTTTCAGATTTTTTCCTGAACTAGTACTACCTGTAGATAGATGGGCCGTAGATCTGAAAATATGGTTTGAATTTCACACACATAGACAGATCCGGACGGACGGAGAACAAAGTGATCTTATAAAGGTTCATTTTTGTCCTTAAAAGATACGGAACCTTAAAAATTTACCACTTTTTACCATCCCCTAAAGAAGTTTGTGAAAACTAAACGCACCATAGTACGTATTTTCATAAATCATGCCTTCGATGTATTCTATTTATTCGTGCGTACACCGGAGACAATATTCATCTGGGATATTGAAATTGGGAGGCTTTACCCTACATATACATATAAGCGTGAAAGTCGGTAACATTTTCAAATAAATGTATGAAAAAGTAGCTATATAGATTTACCTTAACTTTAGTAAGTAAAATGTTTTCCTTAATATTTCGTCTCAGTGTACTGTTTAGGGATTGAAAGAACTGATTAAAACGTGTACGAGGCGAAAAAATATATTGAGACCGTAGCATTTGGCGCTCTGTTTTCTTTTTTTGAGATTTAAGTTTTATTTCTAGTCACTATCCTAGAGAACATTTATTAAATGATTTAGTAGAGTTATATTTATTAAATCGATAGATAGATTTTGACGATATCTGACGATTAAAATTAAGCTAACGTCATAGCTTCGCTGAGTCAAAAGTTATATATACTATTTGCAAATCTCGATATGCAGCAAAATAACCTCAAAATGGCGTCGTTTCCTCCTCTACCGCGCGCGATGCGTCACTGTTCTCGTTTTTTTTGTAATAAATACTCTGATTCTTAATAAGGTCAAACTGCATCCCGCGAATTTATTAACTTTAGGTTTTTTGGATTCCTCCATATGATAGCAAATTTATAGACGTATTTACGTAAAATGTAAATTTTAACTAGTGATATTTCCTTAACAATATTATAATTAGATTATATAGCGAGAATATAAAATATCTCTTTAAATTTAATATTGTTACCAAAAAATAGCGACTCCAATCCTAAGTTCTTACGACAAGGGTCTCATTATTTCAAAGTTCTCAGTTTTATCTCTTATTTATGAAAATAAACGTGGGTACCAAGTTAAGTATAAATGACGGCGGTTATTATGGATGTACCTACTCTGTGATGCCTCGTTGGTTCTCGACGACTCATTTAATTTTAAAAGCTCTGACATGATACGATTATTTATAATACTTGGAAAATCTTTCAAGTATTATTTAATTATTTTTATTTATCTTCTCTGATAGACAAAGCATGGTGTTGAGTTCCACCACTCAATAGGCAATGCCTCAAAAATTGGGCAAAAAGAAAGTTGTACACTAAGTTGCCTGTCCTACCTACCCTGCTATGTGGGAAACAACTGTTTTTTTTTTGGGATATAATTGCTTTGATGCCATCGCCATCGTGGTGTCCCAAGAAGTGAACTATGCACGCGATGATTGTTGATACAATTCACTTGGTAGAGTGTTTTTTCATAAGGTTTATGTTTTATCTCGCTAAGCAGGGTATCCCGATAGAATAGATACAATGCATGTTGAGCGGCGGAACTAAAAACTGCGCTTTATCTTGTTGTTATGACATGAAAGTAATTAGTTCTTCCGAATGAGAGTAGAACTCACAATCGTCGCGCTTACAGCCAGCATTACAGCGACTGGCTGCCTTAAAATAAATTTATTTTTTAAAAATATTGCACAATGCATATTGCTTATTTTAAACGTAAAACTTGCTCTTTGCAATTTGAACATTCAAATATCGTCTATATTCCATTTTCTACTGTAAAATGAGGACTCAATAATTTTACAGTGTATATGAGAAATATATACTCGAATATATTTTTTAACTGTAAATTAATAATAAGACAATTTAAAGCTGGTAGTATCAATATTTTCATTTCGTCGCTCTGGTATCAAGGCAAAGAGTTCCGCCACTCAACACGAAACTTGCGTCAGTCAACGCCTCGAAAAATTGGTGGAAAGTCTCAACATTTGCGCCACGACTTTCCTCATTATTTATTTAATTGATATTATTTCAGTGTATTTTTGAAAATATATGTATATGAATTATAATTTTTAAGATTTGTGAAATTTCATTTTATTATTTCATATCCGTCATGTAGGCGATAGGTTTTGCCATGTGGTAACCACGAGTTTTACAAGCATGAATTGCGTTCTCTTAAATATTTTAGAAAAAAAACCTAAACCTCCGGGGATTTCCTTGGACGAATAGACGAAAAATTGTCGTAGATAATTCTAATAGATAGTAATTGAATCTTCTTCGGTTTTTTGGTGGTAGAACTCAAATTTTACCACTTAACAATCTATATGCGGAATATCAAGCTAAAAGAAAAATATTATATTCCATTTCTAATTTCGTTTTACGGAAAAATACTTAGATATTACCTTTTATATTCCAGAAATTGTGAATTGTACTAATTATTGAATATATATATATATATATATATATATATATATATATATATATATATATATATATATATATATATATATATATATATATATATATATATATATATATATATATATA